>JALRMM010000221.1:0-60846 GCA_026122155.1 Zymoseptoria crescenta | reverse complement strand
AACACGCATGCACGCACGCACGCACGCACGCTGGGGAGTCGTCACCGCGTTTTTCTGCCCCTCTCCCCACCGCTCGACACCCCCCCCCCCCCCCCCCAACAAATCCATGTTCGTCCTCCCACGCCCCAGACTTCCGTCGCGCAGGGACTCACTCACTCACTCGCAGGCGGGCGGACGGACGGACGACGGTCCGTCCGTTCGTCCAGGATTGGAAAAGTCCGTCGTGATCGATCTCGCAGCAGATACGGCTGCGGAGTGTGCGGATCTGTTGCACGGCGCTTCGACTGAACGTCTCCTCCCTCGGGGAGACTGTTGAGCTGGACACTTCTTGGACCCATTTTTTGGGGGTGGTGTATCTACAGTTACTACGGCTAGTAGAGTTAGAACAGTGCGAGTGGAGAGGCTCGCTCACGGCGGGTCAGGTCAGATCGGACGGAGAGAGGGACGAGACGGCTGCTATCTCCTTTGCCAGCCCCTTTACTCCGGTCTCGAATATTCGAGTGTTGAGCGGGGTATATCTACAGTCACCACAGTCAGCAGAGTCGGAACAGTGCGAGTGGAGAGGCTCGCTCACGGCGGGTTAGGTCAGATCGGACGGAGAGAGGGAAGAGACGGCTGCTATCTCCTTTGCCAGCCCCTTCACTCCGGTCTCGAAGGTCTCCGATGGTTTGCGAGTGTTGTTCCTTTGTCGGGTGCTGTAGTTCGAAAAATCTTCGCAGACGGCTGCTTGGATGACATACACATGACCCCAACCGCTCCTGCACTTCGGATATATGCACCTTCTTCGATTTCCGAAGCGCCGGAAGAGGAGGTAAAAGTAGAGGACGCTGATGACGACTTGCATCGAGGAAGGAGTCTCCGCCGTGGAGGAAGCCTGATGTCGTCGAGAGCGAGGAGGTACGCTACGTTGAACTCCAAATGTGGCATGGGTTTCTCCTTTCTGAAAGTTGACATGGGTACCGTGTAGTCTACCCACCAGCCGTCTTTGCAAGTTCCGCGGTGATTCAAACGACAGCCAGCTAGCCAAGCAGCATAGATGGCATAGGCGCGCCAGCCCCGGGATCTCGACAACAGGTTTCCGAAGAAGCATGCAATGGTTCGATGCTTCTCCGCAAACGAGCTCTCCTGGGTTTCAAAGAGACTCTCGGGTGAATAGCACCACTCCCACAAAGACGGCGCTCATCTTTGGACAAGGGGGCCCCGGAGATCTACCATCCAGGCCTCTCCATCATGATGGTGGCCTGTATGTCCATGTAGGCAAATTGGATTCCGGATTTCGAGTTTCGAGTCTCAAAACCTTAAGCGCTCGCAACTTCTACCTCTATTGCTCGCAGTTTCTTCCTTTTTAAACTAACGTACAAGAGAGACGGCTTCTTTTCTTTATATAGACTGTCTTTAAGGTCTATACCGTCGCTAGTAGCTATCGCCGTCGCCGTTACTATCGGCCGTTAGTATCGAAAAGCGATACTTCTTAGTACGATCGTAGTATTTCCTATACTAGATAGAATCCCTAAAGAGACTCTAGTATAAAATATACTCCTACTATTCTAAGAAATATCGCTTTTCGATACTAATAGCCGATAATAGGTAGGCGACGGTAATTATAAGCGAAGCTTACTAGATTCTTTTAGGAGGCTTAGCATTCCCCCTAGCGATTTGTACTAAGAAGCATATGCTCTAATTAGCTAAAACTTCGTTAGCGCTAGGTAAAGCCTACGTACGTAACTATCCCTAATATTAATAACACCTCTAATAACGCCTTTATCGATAGTAAGTATAGCGCTATTAATACTATTAAGAAAGTCTACTATAGGTGCCCGCGGAGCGCCGCCGGAGGTATAGGGGGGTTTAAGAGGGTCCCCCCCTTAGTTTAACAAAAGAGTCTACTAGCCTATAGTAGAAGGATCGGATTGCTATATTAATTATCGCTATATTAATTATCGCTATATTAAATAAGACTATATTAAGACACTTCTAGTATAATTAGTATATCTTCGTCGTCCTTCCGCGCTATATAGTTAATAAAGAAACGTAGCTACTAGCTTCTACTAGAACAACCGGTTCGTAAATTCTATTGCTATTAAGATAAGAAGCTTCTAGTTGTCTTACGCTTATATGTCTTTATGTCTATATCCGTTTAGCAAACGTAACTAGCGATCTTATTCTTATTAGTCTATTTATAAACATCCTTCCGTCGCTCTAACTACCTTTCCGTTAAATACCTTCTTAATCTAACCTTCCCTTCTTAATCTAACCTTCCTTTCTTAATCTAACCTTCCCTTCTTAGTCTACCCTATCTATACCTCTACGTACTACTTCTTAAGACTTCTCCTCTACGTATTACGCTTAGTACCCTTTAAGATAGCTATAAACGCCCTACTAATCGTCTAGTAAATAAGAATCGATTTACCGGCCTAGCGTAAGTATATCGGTAGTTATAAACTTACTAAGGATATTATATAGTTTATACTAACGCGCCCTACGGATCTTCGAGTAGGTTTAGCCGTACTCCGCTACGTAGACTACTATAATAAGGTAGTCGATAAGATAACTCGCACTATCTCCGATAAGCTACTATTAGCTCCTTCTACGCCTATTCCTACTACGAAACGTACGCTCTTACCTACGCCGCCCTCTACCGCTTCTACGTCTATGCTACTACTATAAGGTCGAGGCCCTATAACCGGCCCTTCTAGCACCGCGTACTACCCCTACGTATTACCTATAACTATCGACAGTACCCGCCCTACTACTAAGAAGAGACGCACCGAACGCTATAATAAGCGTAATAATATAGTCGACGTAAGCGAGATAAATTAAGATTAAGATACGCCTACTTAGAACGGGCCCGAGTTCTTCCGCTGTCCTACCTATAGAGTTCCTCGTAAGGCCGACCTTTAAGATATCCTAGGTAACGGCGCCTATATCTACTATACGAGCGGTAGGGAGCTATACGATAACTTAAATAAGTAGTAGTATATCTAGGGCTAGCACTTAGCGCCTACCGGCTTCTTCGACTTCCCTAATAGTACGTATCGAGACGATTACTACTTTAAGTACGCTAGTATGCCTTTCGATAAAATCCTATCTATAGGTAGCAATTTCTTTATGCCTTAAACGCCCTTAAGTAGTAACTACAACTTCTCGACTCTAGGGGTCGGCATATAGGCCTTAGCTATAAGCTCTACGTCTAGACAAAAGCGGCTAGGCGTAGTATAACGTCGTCGAGAGGAGCGTAAGGCTCGATTTATCGCTTACTATAACCTGCCCTTAGTCGATCCTATAGAGTAGTCTCTCGAGGCTACGCTTATAGATAACGACCGTAAGCTCTAGTAAGACTTCTATCTAACCCTAGATAACGATACCTAGTCGTATTGCCCTCGGTGTAAAGAGAAGTAGTAGATTAAGCTGAATAACGATAGCATCTATCGCCGCTATAAGCATCGTAACCGCGCTAAACACGTTAACGATCCCTACCTCTTCTCTACGGCTAATAATATAGATCTAGGCGATGTCCTACGATAGGGCTACTACCGCTTATACCTATCGAAGAAATCGTTATCGCTAAGGTCTAGATCCTAATATAGGTGTTTATAGTTCGAGGACAGTAGTTTAAGTAGCGCGGCTATATTATTAACTTCCTTACTAAGAACGCTAAAATCTTCCGCTAGCTTCTATAACTCCCTAAGAATCTCGATATTGTATTACTTTGCCCTATTTAGAAGGAAGGCGGTAGTAATAACCGTACTCGCTAGCAATTTACTAAGGATTTTACTATCTACCGTTAGGCTGTTTGTAGCTAGCTTACCTAGCTTAAAGCTAATTATTCTAGCTATAGTAATATTATTATTAACGAAGAGGCCTTAGCCTAGTTACTAGGCGGTAACTTACCCGACAATGTAGATAGAGGTAGTGTTAACGTTTAAGACTAGTTATAGGGTAAGACGTACGATCCGGCTAATGTCTAACAACCTACTCTATAAGGTCTAGTCGTTAAGCGTTACGATTAGTAAGCTAGCGAGGATCTTAGCTATAACTATACGGCTATCGCTTTTACCGGCGTAGAAGATCGCGCTATTAATTAGTTAGTAGATCGACTCTAAGAGTTTTAAGCCTAGCGACTACGTAAGAATAAGGAATAAGCTACTCGCGACGTCTATAGAGTAATACCTCCGCCTACTAACTATCTCGACGCCTACCGCCGTAGCTCTATATTAGAGCCTAAAGTTCCTATCGGTAATTAGGGATAATAGTAATAGTAGTAGGACAACAATCCGGAGCAACCTCTATTACTACTAGTCCTTACCTTCCCTAACCGCGAAGAGGTACTACTATCCGAATTCGATAAGAACCGTCTACTACTATCTCTCGCATTCCCAACTCTCTTTCTATATAGTAAAGGCGACCCTCGCTAGCCTCGGATGCGGAACGTTACTAACACCGTATTTGTTTAGTATCTAATATAATATTACGACGGCTACTTTACTCGCTATACCCGCTAGCCGTTCTATGCCTTTAACATAGCGATACGTACTTAAGCCTTAAAGGCGGCGGGATTCTTCGCTAATCGATTCGAGGAGAAAGGTAGCCTAGTTACCGCCGAAGCGATCTCCTATACCCTCGATAATCCCTAGGAGCGCGAGTCTAGAATACTACTAAACTCTATCGTTGCCTCTAGTAGCGGCTTACGTAGCACCCGGGTATACTAGATAGCTCGTAAGGTAAACCTACTTACCTATATATAGGGACTCGGCAAGCTAGATATCTTTATAACGTTGTCTATAGCTAACGTTTAGTAGTATTTAACCGCTAGCTATATACTACGCTTCGAAGAGTAGCTAAATCTCCTACCGGATTAACGCGCGCGCCTCGCCCGTAAAAACCTTAAGAATAACCTATATATTATAGACGCTTACTTCGAGCGCCGCTTCGTTACCTTCCTTAAGAAGGTCCTTATCCCTAAGTTTAACGTCCTCGATTACTAGTACCGATTTGAATACTAAAGCCGCGGTAGTCCCTATATCTACTTCTTTCTCTAGTATAGTCTACCTAAGTTTAGTAAATTAGAGACCGACGAGTAGAAGATCGATTTTATAGAGCTCTAGGGTCGCTATATCTCCGTAGTTAACCCTAATCCTATAAAGTAGATAAACATAAACAACACAGTACTTTAGTCTAGCACCGAGGAGCTCTCGGCTTATAGTTAGGATTAGCTAGCCGATATTGTTAACCGTGTTATAATCTATATATATAGCGACTACTATAAGGCGAAGCGACGAAACATTGCACTAGCACTAGTAGTAGTAGTAGTAGCAGCAGCGGCCGGTAAAGATAAGCAAGAATAAGTATAGGCAGCCTGCCGTTTCTACTTCCCTCGAAAGATAAGAGATGCCGCTATCGCTAGTAAGGAGTATAACCTATATTACCTAAGCTTTATCGCTATATACAACGACCTATACCTCCACTACTTTAATCGACTCGTCTTAATAGCGTAGCTCGTAAATACCGACATCTCTCCCTACGTTACAACCGAAGCTACTACTAGCTACATCGTTAAGTATGCTAGTAAAGAGGAAAAGAAGAGTGTGTCGTTATAATAGATTATATCGACCGTGCGACCTTAGATTAGCGCCGAGAAGCCGCTTATCTTATTTACTATGCGTATACTAAATTAGCTTATCGGTAAGCGTAATATCTCGACGTAGGAAGTCGTACGATATAACCTTAGCCTACCGTTATAAAAAGGTAGCCGTACTATTGTTACCGTCGACTACCGGCCTAAGCACCTTTAGTAGGCTACTATTAAGCTAGAAGACACTAACACCGATAGAGATAGAGATAGCATAGCCTATCGAGTAGCTAGTCGCACTGCCCTTTAGAAGTATAAGGAGCGCACGGAGCTTAACTAAGTTACTCTCTTTCTCTTCTATTAGCGATATAACCTTTAGCGTCGCCCTCTACCCTACCTTACGTAGGAGTAGAACTATCGATTACTAAACTACTATCTACGCTATAAGGTCGACAGATCTAGTAACAAGTACGAAGACTACTGCCGTGTTAAGATAATCCTCTATTACCTATAGACTAAATATCCGGAGTGCTTAGTAGAGAATCCCTACTTCTTCGATAAGGACCGCTTCTTCGAGACCCCCTACTACAAGTAGTCTAAAGTATATAAGCATTATAAGAACACTACGTACTATAGCGGCTAGCACCTATATAACTACTACGGCGACCTTCCTAAGGGCGATCTGGACGAATTTAAGCTACCTAAACGCCCTCCTTCTAAAGGCTAGCCTACTTACTTCTAAGAAGCACTTAACGGCAACGCAATCCGTAATAAGGATCTAGATAACCTAGGCGACCGCGAAGTTAATCGATTAGCCGACTAGTCTTCGTGTATTAGCATATACTAAGAGTTTCCGGAAATCCACGACACGGATGTTAACTAGTAGGAGAAGTAGAAGACTAACAATCCGGCTACCTTCGACGTAGTATTATAATCTACCGGTTAGGTAGAGCGCCTTAATCTCCTCTAGCGCTAGGTCTTCGATATAGTAATTAACTACTACTTTAAGACCCAATAAGGCAATAAGCCGGACCCGATTCGCCTAAACATTAATAGCTTTACTAGCACTAGCAAATCGTTTCTAATCGACATAATGTCTACTCGGCTCTAAGCTATAGCCGGCAATACTACCAATCCTATTTAGCGTACTACTCCAACTAGAGCCGCTACATTTAACATCCGTAGCTCGACTATTTATACTATACTCTTAATCCTCGTTAGAAGCAAGTTTAGGCTACTATAAGGACAACCTCTAACGACTCTATAGAATAGGCTGGACGGTGTTTTCTACATTATCGTCGATAAGAAGTCTATAGTCTCTCTTAAATTACTATACTATATCGATAGCCGCCTTCGATAAGTATACCCGCGACGTAAAGACGAGCTATTCGGTAGATTTAGCCTTCTACTTTTCGGTAACTTCTTCTAGCTTACTCTAGTCGGTTAGAAGCTACTCTTCTATACTAAACTCAAGTAGGAAGATAAAGTTAACGGTTAAATGTCCTACTACTCTATCGAATAGAGTACTACCTTATAGACGATCGTTCGCTAAGCTAGTATAGTATAAGCTACTTTCCGCGACTACTTATAAGCTCTTCGTCTCGGACAAGGCTATATAGAACTCTAGCATTAGCAGCTACTCGCGACACGCATTGCCGCTGTTCTATCCGATACCGAAGTACGGAGATTTAATTAGGCTACTCGTCTTTACTTTATACGTAAGGCCGTCGACGGTATTAATGCTATACGCCTACGAAATATTAGCTATATAGTCCTTCGAATCTCCGCCCTATACGATAGTCCTACTTCTACCGAGACCGATAAAAAGGACGTCTAAAACCTATAGTCTAAGCTTAAGGTGTCGATCGGCTATAGGGTAATGTTGCTCTAGAATCTATAGACTAAGCATAGTATTATTAACGGTCGTTAAAGCACGCTTTATGCGATTATCTAGCCTATCGGCACTAATCCTACTAATGTCCGCAATTAGATGCCCTCTATACTACTCGTCGCTTTTAATAGTTTACCGGCTAAAGCCCTAAGCCTCTTTAAATACGAAGGAAAGAAGGTATTACTAATTAAGCCTATTAAACGTACGTTCTACCGCCTAGGTAAGCTAGGTATATAGCGAGAGCAGTTCCCTTTAATAGTATCCTATGCCTTAACTATCTATAAGGCCTAAGGTATGTTACGTAATTAAGCGGTGCTCGACTTAACGTAGTCTAAGTTCGTACTAGGCCTAATATACGTCGCCGTATTACGAGTACGGACGCTAGAGGGTCTATTATTTAAGTCGTCCTTCGACTTCTCTCGAATTCAAGATCTTGGAGCCGGCAAGATCTTATAGATGCGGAAGGTAGATAAGCTTCGTCGTAAGCCGTAGATACTACTACTACCTCCGCTACGATAGATATCTATCGTACCCTTATAGTAGAGAACCTCGGATTAGCTTACCTCTAGCTAATTTACTTCGGATATGTTAACAGGCTTAGGGATTTAGAGGAGTAATACGTAGAGGTAGGAGTAGGCGAACGTATAGTAGCGAGCCGGAGAGTTAGATAAGACTTAAGAGGGAGATGCTATAGATGTCGACGATAGTAATGCCGAGGGTAGTAGAAATAGCGAGCTCCCTAGACTTAGCTATCTTAATAAGGACGAGGGTATAGATGCCTTAGATTAGGAGGATAGAGTTCGTAGATACATCGTATAGGGTGTTAGACAGCTTAATAGTAGATAGTTAAGATAATTAAGACACCTTTAACTATAAGAAGCTCGTCCTATGTCTACCGCCGTCGAAACGTCTACTAATCTACTAAAATTGTCGATTGCCGCCCTTAAACCCCGTTCCTTATTAGCTTATTAAATAGCACTAACAATTGCATAGTTACCTAACTTCTAGCCTTACCGCCGCCCTCCGCCTATACCCCCGCCCTACTACCTTATTTACTCTATCGCCTTTTGCCCTTATAAACCCTAATAACTTTACTACTACTGTTTATATACCCGTCGCGTAGCTTAGCCGCTAGTGCGTTACCTTTAGGAGTACTCTCCCTATTAGTAGTTTGCTACAGTTAGGTACTTTGCCTTAAGCAAGTGTTATAACATGCCGATAGAACAACTAATTAATAGTCGTGGGTTCGATCCCCTCGTAGGTTTAATCCCTTTAATCTCTATACTATAGTCTTACTACTTATAAACTTCTAAGGTATTAACGACTAGGTAGGCCTTTAGGCTTTAACTAAGACTATTATTATAGGTGCCTAATTCGTTTAGGCTGCAACATTAATTAGACATGCTGTTCTTAGTATAAATTGTTAACTAAATCCTATCTTAATCCGGTTCGACTAGAAATGCTTAGGTAAAGGTAAAAGGCGCTCTCTATAAACGCTAAATACTACTATTACGCTATTTAGGTTGTTCCGGCTACGAGCTCCGATTAGTGTTATCGCTTTTTGCTCTACTACTACTATGTCCGGCTGTTAAAAACTACTATGTCTAGCTCTTAAAAATTACTAAGTCTAGCTCTTAAAATCCACTAAGTACTACTACTACTAAGTCTATTTCCTTTTGCTCCGTTACTAAGTCTAGCTCTCGAAATCCACTAGATACCGCTACTAAGTCCCTTAGATCCAAGCTCTTTAAAACGTCTAAGGTAGTCGAATTTAAGAAAGTATAGTAGTAGCGGCGTAAGAGCGTTATACGCTCTTAAAAGAGTAAATTATAGAAGGTGACGTTTAAAATTGAGTTTGGTTACGTGGATGCCGATTAGTCAGCGAAATCTAGCTCGCATCGCTTGCTCTTACTCCGGTAGACTAGCGAGTAACTATATTAGCGACGGCGACGGCGACGGTAATATCCTAGGAAAGATACGCGTAAGCAGTGGACTGCGCGCGCGCGCACTTACCCTAGATGCTATATTAGTAACAATACAAGCAACTGGCGACAACAGCGGTAGTAGTAGTAGGTGAAATGCGAAATGCGAAATCGAATTTGCCTACATGGACATATAGGCCACCATCTCATGACCCAGCATCCCACGACTTCGTCTGCTTCACCATTGATTGCCAAAGACGACCGACCGACGGAGATCCCCACGTCCAGCGTAATCCCACGGAGGTCGTCCGAGCCGTCGCCGAAGCGCCAGAGCGATTGTCGCCGGCGTTGATCACGAGCTCTCGCGCAGAAGGGTCTTGAAAGGCGAAAAAAAAAAACGGGAAGCAGGTCACTGCCGGGGGGAGCCGTGCCAAAGAAAGACCGGCGAAGAAGCCGCACATCGTAACAACAAATCTTCGACCAACTCACGTGAAAGAAGGGGAAGCATGCGAGCGAGGCCCACCGGCTCAGTCCACTGGAATGTTAAGATTGAGAAAAAGAGATAGTTCAGGCGAGTGTCTGAACTGTGATTCTGCGGCTTATATCCGTTGTATGGATTCTATTTCAACATGGAACTCCGACATGATCATCACCCGCAGCAACGCTCGAAACGCTGGAGCACGAGACGGCGCCGCACAGACGGAATCATCATGGTTAGAGTGCATTGGGCAAGCAGTAGAATTCGATGTCGACGAGGCCCGTTGATTGCCCGACCCGGTCGGAACAAGTTCCAGCCGTTAAAAACGACTGTCGACCTCACCTCGGTAGTCGACGAGCGAGGGGTCGACGGGGATCGCCTAGAGGAGTATCATAACGTCACACAGCGTAAGGACAGTATATCCCAAGCACCGAGCGAGAATCAGTATGAAAAAAAAAAAAAACGTGTCGGGTCAGTCCTGTACCTTGACACAAAAAGGGATAACGAGGGCGGAAACGGGCGAGAGTGGGATGATATACCTGCAAAGCGACTTCAACAGTTCAAAAAAAAAAAAAAAAAAACATATCTACCCAACTTTCCACTATCCTGACAACATTATCCAGTCTACCCGGAAAACATCCACCTTCCTTTCGGCGCGGTCCCCGGTTCTATTGTACATGCTGTGAGCTCCAGATCCGAATTCCCCTCCCCTCTCCTTCCGATACTCGTACACTTCCATCTCGCGCCGTCCGACTGCGAGCACGCACCACGCTTCCCTCCCTGCTCCTCCTGCCCCAATCCTACCCTATCCGCGACTCTCACTCCTCAGAGAACGTCCTGAACCACTGCTCCAGCTCCGTCTCTTCGACAGTCCGCGACGAGAGATCCACTGCCTGCGGCGGGGACGACTGCGAGGAGGACTGGGACGGATAACAGCTGGTGGGAGGACTGTTGGTGGAGTCGAAGTGCTCGTTGTTGGGGGTATTGCTGCTGCGAATGCCGCTGCTGGTCATACGAGCCAGCTTCTCGACGGAGGGAGATGCAGCAGCAGCAGCGGTGTCGGAGAGATGCGTGGGGGCGAGGTCGGCGTCGGAGAGGGTGAGGTATGACCACCAGGTGTCGTCGGTGCAGGAGAGGAGGGCGGACAGGTCTGGGGTGTTGGAGCCGGGGAATGTGTTGGGTATGATCAGACTCGCGTGGCCGTTGTTCTCCTGTGCTTCATCTCCGAGAACATCTCCACGGACCTGGCCTGTAGTAGCGTCGAGTGTGGGCGGACCGAGAGAATCTTGACGGACGAACGGGTTGCTCCACTGCGGCGCGTGATCATCGTGGGACGGACGTGCCCGCCTAGTGATCGACGGCTGGGTCGGATCCTCGTCGTCCGCCCCACGGAGACGCTTCTTCGAGGGTTGAGGGGTCTGAGGGATCATCGTCTGCAGCATAGCTGCGACACTCTCAAAGTCATGATCTTCGCCTCCCGCGGCGGAGAGGAACGTCGGACACTTGAGAGCCTTATCCAAGACGCTCTGCACGCGCGTCTTCAACGCGGGTTGGTACTTCCCTGAGTCGTGCTTGGAGCAGAAGGTGTTCTTCGCGATCAGCATCGCAATACGTGCAATGCAGACGATGGTGTCGTTGTCCGACTCTTTCTTCACCCGAGACTTGTGGAAGTGCAGGTCTTCGAGCAGGTTGGCGATGCGAGCGGTCCGGAATGCTCCCAGCGCGCATTGGCATCGGACGGCCTGATTTTTGGAGTACACTACGATCGGGCAGGTGAGAGCCTTGGTGCTGTTCAAGGAACCCATGATCTCCAGCTCGCCGGCATAGTGGTAGTGAACATCGTCCAGAGTCGTGCGTGCCATGAAGGAATGCGGCGGTGGGTGGAATGGGAGGGATTGATGGGTGATGGCGGTGAATCGATGTATTCGGGTCGGAATTCTGGCAAGACGCTTCCTGAAAGGGGGTGGGTTGGTTTCGGTTGATCGATCTGATTAATGAGAGTGGTATGGTTGCCTGGAAAGAGAAGGGTCAATGGAAGTTGGGCGTGGTTGGACAGGAGGCTTGTCATGGTTGAACTCACCAATGAATGAGAAGAGCTGAGTACTGACGACCACTCTGCTGTAAAGACGGTTATCCAGAACCGAGCGATCCGCAATGAACAAGGATGAAGACAGGAAGTCACAAGATGGAAATCTGAACACTGGAACGATGGGACGAACGATTGAACCGGATCATTGAGAAATCGAAGTAACCTCTGCTCATAGCAGGAGCGCTGACGACAAGAAAAATTCCTCTTAGCAGGTGTCCTGCTATTCCGTCCTCGAGCCAAGAATGTTGCCATAGCAGAAGGAAGACAGTCAGTCGGAAAGCTGCAGGATTGAATGAACATGCGGGAGACGGCAGCTCGATGAAGAGGATATTCGGTTCATGGCTGGGCTGGGTGAGCAGGGATGGTGTCGCCCTCCAATATACGAAACGAAGGGGGAGGGCGGGTATGTGGAGATGACGACGAGGAGGGAAGGATGAAGCGCAGAGTATCTACCATACCATTGGCATGGCATTGGAAGGTCCAATGAGTGCAAGCTAGGCAATGGCATTGGATGTATTGGCGCACATGGAGCCCACCGACCTCAACACAGACCTTCATCGCGACCTTGACGTACGCCCGGACTGACATGTTCCGAGAGCAAGAGGCGCACCAACCCGTGGAGCCAGAGGCTGGGAACGTAGACGTACTCGTACCATGTTGCTCTCGCTACCGCCGCCGCCGCCGATAGGGCATGTCGTGTCTGTGCGGGCCACCTCGCTCCACGGACACCGGCGCGAGCGAAAAGACGTTCGCATATGGTTGTTCATGTCGCGTGCCGAGGGGTTGGGTTGACGCACGGGGCGCAGCCAGGCTGTCGGGTGTGTGCCAAAAGTTGCTCGCTCGCGGCCTTGGTTTCAGTCTGCCAGTCGCGCGTTTGCAGGATGACGAGGGTGATGGCGATGGCGATGGCGATGTTGCATTTCAATGGACAGCATCGCTGCCGGTACCGGTCGACGACTTTGGCACACCAAAGGGAAGGTCGGAGACCACATCGTTCAGAAGACATGCTCGGCTACGGAGTGCGTGGCCGTCACGGAGAGCTCCCTGTCACCATCTCGCCTGCATGAAATGACGGTAGCACTCTGATGCATGCATCCATCGTTCGCAGATCCGTGGGCGCCGGGCGGCGGGTGTCGTTTGCGCGATGAAACCAGTTCACGGACGGGAGGGGGAAGCCGCAGGTGGAGGGAGAAGACGCGGCAGGTGCTCGCGGTTGCGATGTGATGTGCCATGTCGATGCCCATGTGTATGTTCCTCCACTGTGCTGATCCCTTGCATCTCTTCTCCGTCATTTCTCATGACCCTCCCGTCGTGATGTGCAAGCCATTGTCGCCTCGGCTCGACCGCCACGAAAGCTGATCTGCGTCCAGATTGACAGATGGCCATTGGACATCTCACCATCAGTTCGCGGGCTTCGATCGATCGGTTGGCGAGTCGGTCGGTCGATGGGAGATGTCGACTTGTCAAGATGTCGATGTGGCGTGGCGGGTCCCGAATTCCGAATTCCCGTCCAGGTCAAATCCACGTCACGTGCGACCCCTCTCCAAGAAACCGAGGATTTCAATTGATACGCGGAGGTACGGTCGGATGGGATGGGATGGATCGAACATGTTTGGTCGGTCTGAACGAAACGTGTTGCAGTGTACATACAGCCATAGAATACCCATGCACTCGATCACGCGAATGAGATCTTCGGGTAATGTTTTTACAGCGTCATCTCAACCACGACCACCTGCATGACAGGCATTGGCATTGATTGGCATTGGCATTCTGCTTCTTGTTGACCGGCAGAAGTCCCAGCTCGTCTGCATCTCATTGCCCAAGTACCGTGACGCGTGTGATCAACTTCATCGTCACGACCCGGCTTCACCTTTGTCCTTCCTTCAGCCTTGCAGGTCAAGGTAGAATATCCGTGTCCACCGCAATCGCCTTGTACCCGACTTGACCACTGTGAGATGTTGGCCACACAGGCGTCTCGCGCGTCGTCAAGCGGTCAGTGGCCGTGCCGTGATTATCGCAGTGACGGGCGGAAGTCATGATGATGACATCGTCGTCGCGACTCCGTGTGTCAATCGGTTGGCGGTGTCGTTTGCGGCTGTTCTGCGCGGACGGAGGAGGCGGCTGGGACGATTGCGATGGCGATGGGAGGACGGAGTGGACGGTAAGCGGCAGGTGGAGGTGGTGGTGGAGGTCGAGGTGGAGGTGGAGGTCGAGGTCAGATTCGAGGTATCATCGGTGTCGTTGTCTGTCGTCTTGTCGACGGAAGAACACTGCTCGGATTCGGCATCGGGGTTGTGACCAGTCTGCATTCACAGCAATGTCGACCCGAAGAGAGAAGGCGCCGGTCAAATCGTACCTTCGGAGCAAAAACGCCGAGATTCTGACAGCGGCCTCAGGCATCTCAGCTCTACACAAAAGCATGGCATGGACCTTGATCTGCGCCCATTCGCCGGACTTGAGCGTCTCGCCCACTTGGGTTGATTGCATACCATCTCGACCTCGAAGACAAGAGAATCCTGCGGTCCAGGTGCACCTCAGAGCCACGTACGCAAAAGACGACGTATCCCCAAGACGCCCAAGAACCTCCCTCCCACCGTGTATACAACAAAGCAAGCAACACGAACGTCTCCACCTATCCAGACTCGGAAGGAAAACAAACTCCCCAAAGTCCACTTCACCTCGGGTGTGAAGCTTGGAACAGAGCAACGTCCAATCTGCAGCTCTCCGTCACTCCATCGAGATGCTCACAGCTCATCTTCCCGCATGCACATACCCGCGTGAAGGAGAGAGAGCAAACGAAAGCCAGTCATGATGCATCTCCGACCTGGAAACACCTCTCCTCCTTCTTCTCTCTCTCATCATCACCACCACCGAAATGCCACCCACCACCCGCAGCCGCGCCCCAGGCGCCGCCCAAAGCCGCAGGGACTCCGCCGCCACCACCGCGGCGGCACCCGCCCCAGACCGCCGTCCTCCGCCAACGAGGAACCGCCACCGACCAGCTCAACAGAACAAGCCGATCATCAAACCAGAGGGTGACAAACCCCCGATTCCCTCCTCCCCTCCCCTCCGACCCGCGAGGAACGACTCCACTAACAGGTGTGTGCGGAACCACAGCCATCCCGATCCTCATCGCCATCGCAACCGTCGTCCTCGTCGTGGTGGTGGTGGTCTTCTTCGCCCTGCTGATCGCCGCTCGTCGCCGACGCGCGGACACCTGGCCGTACTACGAAGTGTGCAACGATCCGACGGGGAGCGTTTCGACTTGTTCTGCGGAGGCGACGGGATATTTTCTGGCGTGAGTGGATGTCTTGGCGGAAGAAGAAGGGGGAGGTTGGAGAAGGAGGTTGGAGGAGGTCAGAGGGCCAGGAGGGTTGAGAATGAAGGACGGGTTGGCGGGGCGTGAATTGGCGGAGGATAAGGGTGCTGAGGGTGTCCTGGGTGTCGTGGGAGGATGGAGATTGGGCATGCGGAAATGGGATGAAGTGAGTGAGGCAGCTGATGATGATGATGGTGAGGTTGATGATGATGGTGAGGTTGATGATGATGGTGAGGTTGATGATGATGGTGAGGTTGATGATGATAGTGAGGTAGTCATCGAAACGCTGCATCTCCAAGTCCTCGTCGTGGACAAGCAAGCAGCACGTCGCCGCAGCGCTTCTCTCAGCCGGAGAAGAATGATGTAGAGGTACATAACGACGGCGACGAAGCTTTAGATGTCTCGACCACGCAGGTTACAATTTCGATCACAAAGACTGGTCCGGACCGTTTGGGACGGACCTGACTGTGCCATAGGCATTGCCAGAAGACGCCCGCGAGCCTCCTTGTTCTCGGGTACAATGCAGGCCATACGATGTCCCCCCGAAAGAACGCAACACTTGTTCTCCATCCGGCCGCACGTCCGTCAACATCACCATCATCACATCCCATCCCATCCCATCCCACCCAGCTCGTCCCACCATACAAACCCACGACCGGCTCATGAACTGACTTCAGCCGTCTCTCGGACACTGCACACATCGGGACATCTCGTTGCACGGCCTGGAAAAGCTGTCGGTCAAAACGCCGGACCAAGATCTCCTTCTGGCAGAGTCGGCTTTTTCGTCTTTACGGTCGCATTACCGTCTTTTGTCGCTATACCCGTGCAGGGATAGCTTTGGCCGAGATTGGGGTGGTAATGTAGAGGGTGGAGTGGAGTGGAGATCGAGGTTACCGTCGCCGCCACTCCCCCTTGCTGCGCATATTCTACCTCGTGCGGCTTTGCCTTTGCGGTAGAACCTCGGCTCTGCCTGCTCTGCCCTGCACTCACGTCGGATCTTACTAAGACTCTGCAGTCTTCACATCGGCAAGCTGTTACTCACCAATAATAGATATCAAGACACTCCTCCTGCTAGCAGTCTGGTGCATAGTTGCTATTAACTGGCCGAGGCGACTCGATGTCCTTGCAAGCATTCCCATCTCGACAAGTGAGCAGCTACCTCGCCAACACGACTGTCTACTATTCCACCCTCAATCTCGGCGACGACGACATTCGAGGGACACTTCTCTCTCCACATCGCCTTGAGCGCGCGCGACAGACAATGCACGCCGGTCCATTAGAGGTGTAGCTTCCGGCCCCTCGATTGTGCAGATTCTTTCAAAACTGGCGCTCTGTTTCCTACCGGACGAGACGAGTCTTTCCATGGGAGTCGGTCTCACTCGGCAAAAACTACCTCATCGCCCCAGCAACCCTCGGAAGATGCACTCCTAAGCTATGGCAAGTGTCGACGCCTCGGTGCGATAGATCTGGTCCCAACAACGTCAGATCTCATTCATGTTGCAACTGATCCACGACTGGTTCGCTCCACAAGACTACCAGGTCAGCGCCATCGCTTTGGAGAAAGTCTCCATCAAATCTTCCTCGGGATATCCGACGAGGTCCCCTTCGACCCTGGTTCCGGCGCTGTGTCCATTTCTTTGGTGCGCCAGCATGCTTGTAGCCATGAGTATTCCGGCGCACGGCCTCTGGTCCTGGATGATCACGACTGTGCCGATATCATTACTTTTAGCGGCGAGCTCGAACTAGCGACTTGGGCAGGCGCTCTTCGCGGCCGCGCAACTGCACTAAAATTGCTACGGAGCTCAAACAGCCGGACACCGAGGAGTGGCCAGGCGGATAGGGGGATTATCCGCAGTCGTCAGAAGACAGCACTTTTGTAACGTTCTCCATAAATGCAACCTCTTTCACGACGTCTGAACTAGCATCGCCGACCTTCTGCTTGAGAATCTCCTCGAGCATATCCAAGTCCAGCAACGGTGCTCCTCCCTGCACACTACTGTCGTAGGTGTCCTTCCTACTCCTCCTCTGCGTCCCCTGCCCCGAACCTGCTATTATCACAGAAGATCGCTGGGCGCCGACTGCCGTTTGGAAATGGCAAAGTCTCTCCTTTTACGGACGATCTGAAAGAAGAGCGGCGCGCAAGATACTAATACTAGATCATGGCAAGGGTGTGGCTCTGCTGAAGCCAAGCTCGTTGTTGAGAATCTCGACTCAAAGCATTCACTTGTGAAACAACGCAAAGCACTACGCAGCCGGACTTAAGAGGTCTGCGATGTGCACGATTGAAGTTGCAGAGAGCAGTGAGTCGCATATATTGCTTCGCCCAGTTCGGGACCGAGCCTATACAATCCGGAGACATCAGGATTCAGCAAGCTAATGACCGTGGTATTCAAGGGAATAATGCTATGCCAAGTCCAGGCTTCGCGTGATGCGCAGAGAGATACATGGCGTTCAGACAACTTGCAGCGACGTTGGAGGATGTTTGATCACGCTGAGAGGTGGATACCATACCGTTTGTGTCAGTCGCCACGCCTTCTGCTCACCTCGCTGACCAATGCGAAGCTATGTCAAGAGCGGAGTCTGCTTCCAACCGGTCATTGCAGCATTCGGCTTCTACTGGTCATGACGATTCACACTTTCGGTCGAGTTTCCGGGACATTCTCCATATATCTATCCAGTGACACGGCGACCTTGCTGCGTTCTACCGGACACACTTTGGACTACTCCTTTCACCTTCAGAGGGAATGACCGTTCGAACGCCTCGAAACAACCTTTCTGGCGAGCATATTATGTCCTGTATATACTCCCTCGCCACCGGCTTTGGCTCTGGATTTCGTCTTCGTATCAAGCATTTGTTCCACACCAAGTCGAGCCTTCAGCACTCCACTTCGCGGTGTACAGCACATCTCACGTCCGCGGTTTCATCGGCATCGAATCTCGAACGGGCGTCGGATCTAACAACCTCGCCACCGGTGGTGTCCAATTCGGGCGACCTGAATTGTGTACACTTCAGAGCATGTGTGTCCAGAACCCAGCTTCCAAAGCCCCCATCATTCACCCAAATCATTCCCATCCTGCCGCTAGGTGGGGTCGAGCAATGGGTATACCCACGAAGATCGCCACCCAGCAGCGAACGAAAGGTACAACCCCCAGGACTGCGTAGAAAGACGTCAAGCATTTTCGGAGACAATATCTGTCTGCCTCGGGAGCCCCAGTGCGAGCGAGTCCGGAAGGTTAACGTCGCAATGCTTCACGGGTGCACGTACAGCATGCAGCTGTGTCGTCACGACGCAGCTCGCCGATCTGAGCTATGCTGGCATGACTGACAATGGATTAAACGATGCCTGTGAAGCTGCCACCGAGAGAATCCTCGGCGTGGTCTCGCGACGCCCACACGCCAGCAGGACCTGGAAACGGGAGGTTCAGCTGCCACAATCAAAGCGTAGTTGCTGGACGGCATGAAAGTTGGGAAGAGACTAGCAGCGGGAGTGACCTGCATAGGGCATACGAGGGAACACACCGCTGCTCGATGGTCCGGAAGGGGTGGGCCCAGGCCGACCCGTACCTTCTACACACGATGGCCATGGTAGTGTGCATGGCTGCAATCGAGGCCAAGTTGTTGGACGTCCGTTCCAACGACCAGTAGCTGCCTACAAACCCCTTTCTCACAGTCTCGGCCTGTTCGTCCAGCCCGTTCAAGCGGATGGCACGCACTGTAAGCTCGACGACTTCCTCGGCTTCTCCGGTGACTAGGACTGGGAATCCCGGTATCAGCGGAGGGAGGCACATGGAGATGAAAACCGGAAAGAACAGCCATGAGTCGATGGACCAGGCTTGAGCGGCTTCGGTCAGGTCTTGATCTTCGCGATGGTGGGAGGTCTCGCGCGGGCGATGGTCGTGAGCTTGAGACTCGGGGTTTGTTGATACGACAGCAATAGCAGCAGCAGCAGCAGCAGCAGCAGTAGCGGCCGCGGCGGGAGTTGTCCATGTCACACCCAATGTTGGAGTCGTCGAGCATTTGTTGCGCAGGCTATATCCGGCCGTTTTAAGCAGCTACTTTAGCTTCCAGAAACATCCGTGGCCTCACGCCGATTGGCAAAACCTCCATCCTGCTGCGACGCCATCGATCCTAACGTCGACGATCGCAAAAGCTTATGCGTTGGGCGGATTGGAGTGCGTTGACTCGCATGGACCATGGTAGTGGTGGTGGTGGTGGTGGTGGCGGTATGTGCCGAAGCCGAGCTGAAGTTGGGGAGGAAGTCGGTGCTGGAGGTCAAAGAACGACCTGGCCTCATGGGCGACTGTGACTGTGACTGTGACTGTGACCGGATGGGAATGAACAACGTCAACGGCGCGAAGGTCGCGGACAAGGGCGGAAGAACCTCGAGCAGAGCTCAGCCCTTGAGAGCCGCCAGTCCGCCGCCGCACTCGCCACCTTGACCTTGCTATCCTGGCGACCGGTCAGGTTTAAGCAAGGCACGGTCAAATTCGGGCTGTTGCTACTTCGGCGCCGAGGAGTCGTCCTCCGGCAGAATGGTACGATTTGAGAATAGTCGGGATCACAAATTCGATACGTTGGCATGCCCTCGGTTCGATGGGAGGGTTGAAGCATCGACAGCTTGCCGTACTACGCGGTGCGACGGGAAGAGGACGATGGATGGAGTCTACGGTTGTTCACGCCAGTGACTCTCTCCTGAGCGAGTCCCCGCGCTGTGCGAAAGAGATGATATGACAAGCCCATGGTCACTCCTTGAAGACTGACGAACTTCAACGCGGTCCTGTACGAGTTTGGAAAGCTCTAGTGTTGGCTCCGTTCTCAGGATATACCCCGGCGAATATCCCCTAATGCTCAAAATAGCCATTGTTACGAGCCTTCGCAGATAGTGAGAGGAAACAGGCCTACGGTCCTTGCTGATGTCTGACAACTCCCATATGAGGCTGATCAGCATCCACGAGCGTCGATGATTCAGGTCAGTCCAGCGTTCCGATTGAACCAGACCATGAGTAAAGAGATGGTACGTTGACGATGCGCAGAAATCTCAAGCGTATCCCGACCTCTCAACAACAACCCACCATGGGCGGACTCACCGCAAAGTCTCCATCAGCGCTTCGTCTGCCATCTGTCAACGGACACGTCGGGTCCCAAGTCCGGAATTCAATGTGCCCTTCCCTTGCCATCGGCTTGCGAAACGTCATGTCGCCGCAGGGTATCCAACGTGGCGAATGCATGCTGTCCACCACTGCCGCGGTCGCCGGCGTCGATGCCTAGTCTGCTCGGTACTTTGCCGCTTTGGCTGCCGCCGCGCCTGCATTACCGACATCCAATCGGGAACTGCTCTACAGGCGTCCATCGCCGAGGGCTGGTGTGCTCTGCACTAACTTCGTCACTCCATGCGCTGCAAGCGTGCTCTCGTGGGTGACCATGTCTGCAACGGTATGGAGATAGGTGAGCTATCGGAGACTTCGAGGATCCGGCTCGATTGCTCGGCAAACCAGTCGATGGCGCTGCAGTCGGTAAGCACGTGCATGCCATACGAGAAGTGATCAGTCCATGTCTGACTTGGAATCGCCCATCTTTGGACCAGAGACACTGCCGTCTACAGGTCAAGGCACGGAATGGTGCTCCGCTCTGGAGAGAAGGGTTCCGCGACGGTGGCGACTCATCGTGGCACTCAGTCTGTCCGATGAGCCGCAGGCATCGCAGCGCGGGGGCGAAAACACGGCTCATGGAGGCTGCATGAGCATCATGCCAACCCCCCAGCCCCAGTTAACACCACAGCCGCATCCTCAAACTCATCATCCTCATCTTCGCCCGTCTCCACCTCTGCCTTCCCCGCCCTCCCCGAGCTCACCGCACTTCCACCCTGACCTCCCCCCCCGCTTGAGAACACCCCCCTCTACCCCCTTCGCCCTACCTCCTCTCCTTGTGGGGGTGTCGTCGGCATTTCGTTTCGGGACAGGCCACCTGCATCGCGTTCGCGATCTCAAATGAACGCCAGCCGCGTGGAGGGACCTCACTCCTACCTCCTTCTCCGTTGCGCTCCTTCCGAAAGCTCGAATTCGATGTGCATACAACAAACTCCGGAGCAGAAAGGGCTGAACAGGAGATAGCCTCACTCTGGTGTGACAGCCGAGCTGTCGCACTCGCTTGGGATCCAGATTGGTATCGTCTGTGACAGCTTACATTGGGACGCTCCCATCGTCTCGACCAAACAGCGACACGAAACGTCAGATCCGCCGAGTCCAACCGAACCAAGGCTTTGATTGCGATTGGAGGTCCCCGCGAGACGATTCTCCATCAAAGAGCAGCATCATCACTGCTCTGCACTCGACCTCATCATCCGATCAAAACCAAATCCCGTCCCGAACGAAGCACCGAGATGACGGTGTAGATTGATCGGACCCGCGTGCCCAGCGACAGGGGAGCTCTGCTGTATTTCCGCTTACTACTCGACCTTCGGACTTGTTCGCTCGAGACGATGTTCACAGCTCTCTTGTGCAGGTCAATTGGCCGGTCGTGCCAGCAACAGAGGGCGACTATTTGACCCAACGATCTGCCAGCCACCGAAATCGGCAGTGTAGGTCGCCATTTGGCGCGGTTGTTCAAAGGCAAATCTCGGCGACGACCCACACCTCTTCCTTTTGGGCATCCGGTTTTTCACATCACTTGCGTCGATGGCGATCCCAGCCCAGGCTTTGGCGATTGCAGTGTTCAGACTTCAAGGCAGGGCGCTTTCTGGTCGCATGGCACTCCATTGTCTGATGGAGAAGTCGACCACTCATCTCTCTCATCTACTGCGACCTTGCTTCGTGGACCGCATCATCACGTCCGAGTCACTTCCCGGCACATGCCAAATCTGTCCTCCGACCGGATGCCCATGCTTGGGCTCCATCGCGCCATCTGCAGGAACCGCAATTACCATGGCCGATGGCTATTTCGTGGATCCAGGGGTCGCCGCTCGTTTGGGAAAATTTCTGAATAACTGGCTGCAACAGCAGCAGAGTCCCAAGGGTCCACCGAACATTAAACAACGCCTTCCGATGGTAAATAAATCCGATTGCGCGTCGCCACAAAGCAAAGCAAAGCAAAGCTTCTAGCAAACGACCCGACCCTCTACCCTAATTGCTTACAAACGTCCCCCAGCTCCACCACCCTTCCAACCGCCCTTCCAACCGTCCTTCCAACCGTCCTTCCAACCAAACCTCACACGATCCCACCCACTTATCAACCAGACTCGTGTTCCACCCTCACTCCCCCCCTACCGGCACCTTCCCCCGATACCCCCCCTCCCATCCCTCCCTCAAATCCTCCCCATCCCTCCTCGGAATCATCCTCCCCCGAAAATCCTCCCACCTCTCCCCTTCCCCTAACAAACCCGCCGAGTCCGGCAAATCCGTCTCAGGAACGTCCAGCCCCGCGAAGAGCAGGGCGTATTCGACGGCGGTCTTGTGCCGGGCTTGGTCTGGGGAGGCCGGGCCGGAACCTTCCCAGTGCCAGCTTGCGGCGCCGGTGGTGGGGTGTGTCCAGATAAGGTAGTGGAGGTATTGGGATGGGCGGGAGGGGGGGAGGTATTGGGATGGGGGCGAGGGGTGGGAGGTAGTGGGGGTATGCGCTCGTTTCCACTCGGAGGCGGATTTTCGGATCGTTTGCGGACGGAGGTGTTTCTCTCGCATGGCTGCGTTAAGCTCCTCCATAGTGGGGAGGGCTCTTGCGAGCAGGATGCAGGTTTGTGGGTCGAGGGGGCGGGGAGGAGACAGATGCTCTTTCAGGGTTTCCAGGCGGGATTGCAAGGCGAGGATTTGCTCTTTGCGCTCGCGCATTGCGACCGGCAGGGCGTGGGAGAGAAGGGCCAGGAACGTGAGGACGCCGTACTCCTCCCGAGCTAGCGCGATATGGATTTTCTCCGAGGGGGAGAGCAGGGCGACGGGCGACTGGAAGAAGACTGGTATAATCGAGGGGGAATGGCGTCCGGCGGCGGCGATGGCGATGGCGTGTATGTCCTTGTTGACGGTGACAAGCTGCGCTTCCGAGTGGACGAGCAGGCTGGCCAAGGCGTCAAGGTAAGATTCCAAGGTCGCCAGCTCCGCCGGCAGGTAGGAGAGGATGTCGTCCAGCAACCGACTAAGCTGCTTCGCCCTCGCCGCGGTTCGAAACGCCGTCTGGCAGGAAGAGTCTGCGACCCATCGCGGGAGGGAGAGCACGTCCGCGGCTTGTGCAAAGTGTTGTTGTATCCACCCCGTGTCTTTCCTACACTCCTCCATTTTCTCGACCCACCCATTGATCTCGGCCAATTCCCCCGCCCACGACTTTCTCTTTCTCTCACGTTGCTTCTCTCGTTTCGGATACGTCACGCCGAATTCCTGCAAGGCCGACAGCTGATACTGTGCCGTTCCTAGCTCGCGGGCGCCCGGTCGATTCCTCCAATCCGCCACCCCGAGCGGCGGTTCAGCAATCCACGCCATCCATCGCGCGGGCAGGTTGAAGCTAATCTTGGACACGGCTCGGAGGTCGCTAGGTCGGATCGTTGGGGCGACGTCCTCCCATTCGACCTGCACTACCTGGGGCTGTGCCGGGCGGAACACCAACGTCCAGACCACGAGCACGGCGCAGAACGCCGCGAACGCGCCGGCCACACACCACCGACGCCGTTTGAGGGCGCTCGACTCGGTCGGCGGACGTCGCGGGGGAAGACGTCGCCGGGGAATCCGATTGAAATACTCCGTGTCTCTCAACAGGAATTCCAGTTCGGCGCGCGCGCAGCGGATCCGAGCGGTAGATGCTGTTGAGGTGGTCGTCGCGGTCGAGGATGTGCTCGAGTCGGAGGAGGGGGAGTACGATTCGGAAGGGTCGCTGTCGGACCAGTGGGATTCCCATGCCGAGGCCGATCCGGTCGAGGACGAGGGCGAGGGCGAAGGGGCGGCGGACATGTTGGCGGGTTAGTTCGGACTCTACTTGGAGGTGAGAAGGATGCTGAGGTCTGTCGACCAACGCCGTCCATGTCCTTTGACGGTGGACACGGTATGCAGGAAGTAGGAAGCCGAAAGCGGCGTGCCGTGGAACAATGAAAGTGGACGTCGGAGTACTTAGCTCGAATTCTCCGCCGTGTTCCGCTGGCGATACTTATGTGACGGTGTTGTTGGTCGTCGGTATGCAGAGATGACATGAGAGATAACATGGCATGGTGGAGGATGCAAGGAGAATTGAATCTTGACATTGAATCTTGACATTGAATCTTGACGGGGATGGATTTCTGCCTCAGGCGGAGTCTCCAATGCGGGGAAGAGGAGGTACCGAGGTACATGAACGATAAGGAGGCAAGGTCCTATCTCATGTGGATCAGAACCGCTCTATGCACTTTAATTCTCGCCTCAGGCTCGAATCGACAGGCTTAGCCTGTCGCCTTCGGCAACAGAGTTTTGAACTAGTAGTAAGTTCGGTAGTAAGAAGATATTCCTAAGTAGGAAGCCGTAAGGGCGTCGTACTATATATATACGGCTATATATAAAGGACGCTAGAGAGAGTAAGAATAAGAATATACCCCCGTCGGGGTAGTAGCTAATACCTTTAGAATAGGAGGGTAGTAATTTTTTATCTAAGTAGTCGAAAGGTAAAGATAACGAAACACCCTAATATATGTAACTATATAAGTTCCTAGAGGTATATATATTAATCCGGAGCCTAGCCCCTACGTAGTATAAATTACTATTAGGGCTACTCTATAATCCTTATAGTTCTCGTAAGAGCGAGAAGTAGTACTATAGGGAGCTTAATCGACGTATATTTATATTTACTACGAATCTTCTCTATTCTTACTATTATAACCGGCCGAATTAGCTTACTTGTATTATAGGTAACTACCTATTACTTAGTAGCCTTAATCGTAGAGCGCTAGATGTTTTAGCCGGTTAGGGACTCGTATCTACCTATACTACTATTAATTTAGACCTCTATAATTACGCTAGGAGGTAGAAGGTATATATTACCTCCTAGTATATAAGTTACTTAGACTTAACTATACTAGTAAGAACTTATTCGCCTTACTCGCGTTTTAAGTATATATATATTATACGATAATATATACTTAGTAGACTATATATAATAGTAGAGAAAGTCGTAGTAGTTACGTATATCTAGTAGTACTACCTTTATCGCTAGGTAGTTAATAGGCTTTATCCTCTATTATGCTACTCTTTTAGTACTTCGAAGGTATAATAGCATATAGTACTTAAATCTACCTCCTCGTTACCCCCCTATCTACCTTACCTCGTCTTCTTTTTATATATTTACCTTCTATAGCCCTCTTTTACTATATCTCTAGTATATACTACTACTATCCGATAGGAGTTTAGAGTCTAAGTATACTCCCCCTTATATTTTAGTAGACGATATAAGACTCCTATACTCGCTTTAGTAGTATAGTAAGATATATAAAAAAGTAGTAGTATACTATAAGTAACGAGTCTATAAGAAATATATAATATCTAAGATATACGCTAGTCGTACACTCGAGTAGGAAGCTATACCTTTATAACTACCTACGACTATAATAACCTCGAATACCTCTACCCCTTAGCTAGAGTAGATATAGCTCTAAGTCTAAATCCAAATCTAAATCCAAATCCAAATCCAAATCCAATTTCGAATCTAAGTACTAATACCTAGTATATATAGATAGCTACGTATATATTACTAGCTATAGTAGTAGCTAAGAAAAATTTTCTTATCCCTTAGTAATAGTAACCTCTAGGCTAGCTACTCCGTTATATATACTAGGGACTATACTAGGGACTATACCTCTAGCTTCTACTATACGCTCTTAAAATAGGCACGTACTATAGAGAGGTTTCTAGTATAGAATAAAGGTACCTTGGAGGTAAAAGGAGCCTCCTAGACTAAAATTCCTACTATAATAGCTTCGTCTACTTCCCGCCGCCCTACTTCTTTGCTCCTTCTCTTCTCCCTAGATAGCCTACCCTCCCTTCTAATAACGACTTCCGGCTAGTTACTAAAGGGGAAAGAATCTACTTTATAGAGGACTAATACCCGAAGATATATTCTCCCTACTAGCTAACTACCCCTTATAGATATAATAGATACTATAGACGTTATAGGCATTGTAATAAAAACGATTACGTAACTAGTAAATCGTTACTATTAGTAGAGCCGGAGGAGAGGATAACGCTAATTCTCCTTAATATAGGTATAGTAGATACCTAAGAAGAATTTTAGTACTATCTTAATACCGTAGTAGCTAAGCGGGTAAGGAGTATCTAACTAGTAGCGTATTCTCTAAGGACTAGACCTACGATTACCGCCCGGACTACCTCGCGGCTATAGTAATAATAGTTGGATCCTTCTCCTAAGATAGACTACCTACTCTATTAACAACGACTTCCGGCTAGTTGCTAAAGAGGAAAGAATCTAGGCTATAGAGGACTAGTACCGGAATATATATCCTCTTTACCGCCCGCCTACCCCCCTTATAGGTATAATAGATATTATAGATATAAAGGGACAAACGTTTACGTAACTAATAGATTGTTACTATTAGTAGAGCCGGAGGAGAGAAGGTGCTAAGTCTTCTTAATATAGGCATAGCGGATACCCTAAGAAGAATTTTTAGTACTATCTTAACATACTATAGTAGCTAAGCGGGTAAGGAGTACCTAACCGGTAGTATATTTTCTAGGGGCTAGACGTACGAGTACTACCCGGACTACCTTACGGCTAAAGTAGTAATAATTGTCCTATTACTAATATTAGCACTATTAACGCTTCTAGTACTACTAATATTACGAGCACTACCGTACTTCGTATACGAGAGTAGGACCCGCTACTCTAATACTAGTTACCTAGGAACTTAAGAAGGGTAGCTAGTATACTTAGTATTACTAGTATCGCTATAACTTATATACGAGAACACTACCTACTATTCTATATATATACTATTGCCTCTCTTGTATAGAGGCACTAACGAACCTTCTCTAGACTCTTAAGGTTTACTAGACTATCTAGAGTTACTAGTCTAGGAAAGTTTCTAATGCTCCTATATACTACTAGTACCTAGTCTACTCTATACCTTATCTCCGGAGCTTCCCTTTCGAGACTCTACTATTGCCGTCGAGCTTATATAGTACCGGTAGACCCCACAACGGTGCGGTTAGGCTAGGTTAGGTTTTAGAAACCTAAAGAAAAATTTAGGTTCGGCTTTCTTAGATAACCTAAAATTTCTAGGATCTCCGAAATTTTAGGTTAACCTAGAAAAAGAGATAAGGTTCTAGAGCTTTCTAGCTTCTCGAATCTGCCGGCTACTTATGCCGACTACATTCTTAATATACATATATTTTATATTTAAAAACAAATCTTTAATATATAGGTAGAAAAAGTCGATTTTCGAAATTTTTAAAAATCCGGACTTAGGATTTTTTCTAGGGTTATCCTAATCCTAAAGAACCTAAACCTAAGAAACTTAAAATTCACCTAACCTAGCCGAAAACCTAGCGGTTAAAACCTAGCCGTTATAAGGTCTAAGTACCGGTTTCTAGAAAGATAGGTAGTCGGGCTTTATAGGTACCCGCTTTTAGACGTAGCCCTTATTGTTTGTTTGTTTGTTCCATTTACGTCCTTTCGGAGTCCAAGACTATATAGGACGGCCTTGCAAGCAAGGCAGTAGATCTATTTACAATTATATTCTTTTAGTATTCTTCGACCTTAGGGGAAACCCCGTGCCTAAGGCAATGCTAAAGGACTTTAAACAAATGTAAGACAAAGGAAATCAAACGAGTGTTGCTGAATTTTCGCGCTAAGCTTTTTGCAGAATTTTCAGCGGATCCTTCCGCTTCGTATATATACGCTGCAAATTCGAAAAGTAGAGTAGAGTATCGTGCAAAATGCCGTACAATGCCGTGCAAAATGCCGTATAAAAGTAGCTATCCAACTCGCTATCTTCTCTTGTCCTTAATATGCCTTTATGGAATCGTATGCCGCCTTCTAGCGCATACAACTACGTAGGTTAATCGTAGAGTTGTAGGTTCCACCGAGTCCTGTCTCTTTAAAGTGCACTTATCCGTAGAGGACCCGAATCTCTAGAGGGAAAGAGGTGCGGTTCGGTTCGGATTTCGAGGAGGTGCGCGTATAGGGTAGAGTGGACTACTTCTTCTTCTTCTTCTTCTTCTCGTTCGTAGTATAGAGGGCTGTTCGTTCGAATCGTGCTGTTGTTCTATTATAGCTTATATTTCGAGGGGATTTCGAGAAAGATTTCGGCGGATTCGAGAGGTTTTCGAGGAGGTTTTCGAGGAGGTTTTCGAGGAGGTTTCCGAGAAGGTTTCTTCCAGACTGTCTTAGTTTCCCTTCCGAAGAAGGTACTTACGACGGCCACCGCGTGAAGGTGTAGTCTATTCGGCCGTCGACGTAGCCCTTAACTAGTATCTAGAAAGACCCTAATATATTAATACCTAAAGATAAACCCTTGTCCTCTAAGGACTAGCCTACTAGCGACTAATCCGCTATCCCTACTAAGCGTAAGTATATAGCTAGTATGTCCGAAGTATTAAATGCTCTATCTAGTCGTCCTAGTAATTCTAGGGTAACGATACCTCTCTAGTCCCCTCTAGACACATCCTCCTACTACGAGGATAATACGATCCCTTCCGCCCGCTTTACGAATAATTCGACCGAGTACTCTAACGACAATATTACTAATTAGTACTATAGTTATCCCTCTACTAACGCTACCTCTTATAGTAATAGCCCCCCTTCCTAACCTACTAACCTAAACGTTATAGACCTTATCTAGGCCCTTACTATAGTACTTCGGACTCTAGCCCCTACCTCTTATAGTTATACCCCTTTCCCTAGCGAAAATAGATCTCCCTTCTTCGACGGCTCTAATACTTCTACCTTTGTCTAGGCTATAGACAACTTCTTCGAACTATACTTCTTAGGCTCTTAGACCCCGGATAACTAAAGAATCCGCCTTATCGCTCGCTATACTATCCCGGATATACGTATATAGCTCGAAAGTCTAGACTCCTATACTAGAGGTAACTATAGCTACTTCCGGAAGAATGCCCTTACCTACTATAAGAGCTACGATAGCTAGGTATATAAGTACGGCCTACTATTCCTCGAATAGTTCTAATCGAAAAAGAGGGTCTAGGACGTTACGAGCACTACTAATAATCTAAGACAATACGTTATAACCTTCCGGGCTATATTAAACTAGATACCCCTTAACTAGTATAAAAATGTTACTCGCTTTCGCCTCTTCCTTAAAGGGCTACCTACTAAGGTTAGATACGAAATTATAAGTAAGCTAGAAATTAACGTCTCGGAAACATTATTCTATATAGACCTCTCTACCCTCTATAGTATAACGCTTAAGTATGTTACTAGCCGGATTATATACTAATAGATATATAGTAGTACTAGTAATTAAGGTTACTACTAAACTAGTTACCTATACTGAAAAGAGATACCCGAAGCTAGATATATTAAATAACGGTCTTTAGATATTAAGAACATAGAAAGCAAAGGAACCGGATATAGACGAACTTTACAACAAGGTATTAAAGTTAACGATAGCAAAACTAGATCGAGACAACTTAACTAAGGCATAGCGAGGTACTATTAACCCCCCTAGATAGATCGGGTAGTCCTACTATACTAGCGTTACTACTAATAACTCGTAAGAGTACTATGTATATATAGCCTCCTTAAACCCGATACTACTAGCCCTAGGAGCCCCCTATAGTCGCTCTACTACTTATAGTTAATCTTTAATAGACAAGTTAATATGCTTCTACTACTTCGAGCCGGGATATACTATATAGGAATGTAAGTATATACATTTCCTACTATTAGTAGGATAGGCTTATCGCGACTCTAAGAAGAAGTAGTATATTAGAAAGAAGGGTAATATTAACTAAAGAAAGCTACTATTCCGTAACTACCAAGATTAACCGAAGCTTAGGATACTAATACCGGCGATTAAAGAGGTATAGGGACGGCTAACTACTTAGCTAGTATATATTAATATCGAATATACTATAAGGTATTAGCTAGCCTATAAACTACCTACTAATTTCACCGCCCCTCGGATACTACTCCCTCCTATTAACTAGTCCCTAGCCCCTAGCCTATATCCTACTCTACTAGCTATCCTATCTTGTCTACTACGAGTAGTAGGGTAGTCCTTATCCCTAGCTACTAGGGCGAACAGCATACCGCTAGAATCGAAGGACTCTATATAGATAGGGGCTCGATTCTATAGCGTTATAGCTAGAAGTATCCCGGAAGACTTAGTATATATTAATAAGGACGACCTATAAGAGTACTAAGATCTATATATATATAATCGCTCTATCCGAGGTCTTCCGACTTAGATACTCTATCTTTTGCCTTATTATTAGGGGGTAGTAGCTAATTAGAAAGAGCGATACCTTTTTAGCGTACTATTATATTAGTAGCCGAGTTATATTTGGTTAATCAAAAGGTCGCGGGTTCGAGCCCTAATTATAAGGACGAGGGGGTCTATAGCAATATAAGGAACGCCTAATATCTACTAGATAAAAGGTAAGACTAATTCTTATAGAAATTAATATACGAGCGTAAGCCCTTTACCTTATATTTAGCTAGCTTACGCTAAGTATTAGTTATCTCTATTATTACGAGACAATAAGATAATAGTATACTAGACCCGGATTACTACCTTAGTAGTTATCCTTATAGTAATCCTTAGCGGTACTATTATAATTACCTCCTCTCCTTATAAGCATTGTTCTCGGCGCGCTTATAGGGGAATTAGTAGGCTTATTCGCAATTACTTCGTAATTACTTCGTATATTATACGCCTCTTATACGTATACGCTATATCCGGTAACTTAATTGTTACTCCGGTAGTAGGGTGTATATAACTATACCCTCTACTATAGATATTACATCTACGATATCTACTTTATTTAATACATTCTTAACTTATTAATAACAATATTAACAAACATAGTAGATCGAGAGTATCTAGGCGACGGCAAGTTTCTTAAACTTATTTACCCTCCGTTTTTTAGAGCTAACTTTCTTAGATACTACTACCTTCGTACTACCTTCGCTTATATACCGCATATTATACGTAGTACCTCGTAAACATATCTCGACTATCCTTAGCTAAACGTAAGCTACTATCTTAGCTAGATAACACTACTCCGCTACTACGAGCTTTTCGTACGGTCTCCGTCCCTTTACCTAAGAATACTACGTAGTCTAATCGCGTTAGTAGTATAGCTACTACGGCTACTAAGTAGGGTTTGCTTCTTCTAGTTTAGAAGAAGAGCGTTAATAAGAGCCTTCGGATCGTAGATACGCTAACAACCGACTCGACTAGGAAGTATCCTAATATAGTAGCTTCTACCTATACTAATTAGATCTTAGTATTCTACCGACCTACGAAGGAACCTTTAGAGGAGCCTTTATACGATAACTTTAACCTTAGCATAGCTCTATCGAAGAAGAGTAGGCGCCCTTTAGAGCCTCTAAAGAAGGACTAGAGCCTCTAAAGAAGGACCTTTAGCATAAGAGCTCTAACGTCAGCTTACGTAACCTATGCTAATTACTCTAGTAGAATCTAGCGATCCTACACCGCGTACGCGTATAACCTTCGGTAACCGTTTATCTCCGGTCGTATAGACTCCTCGGAAATCTTCTAGTATTAAGAAATCCGACTTAAAGCGTAGCTACGCTACGGCTAGATTTAAACACGGCGACGAGACTATAGTCGTAGCTACGAAGAAGCCTCGTACATTGTCGCGTCTATAGTTAAAGACTACTACTAAGGAAGACTTAACTCCTAAGACTCTAAAACCCTACGCTTAAAGAAGTCTCGTAAAAAGAAGACTATAGCTACGGAGGTTTCTCCTATTATCGAAGATAACAAAGATAATAAGGTTGTCGAGCCTACGGCTATAATATCTCTAAGTAAGGCGTATAAAGGTCCTCCTCCGCCGGCTAACTTAAAGCTACCTTATAGCACTTATACGCCTCGTTCTTACTAGCGCTACGCTAGCTATATTAGTAAAGGCAACCGCGGTAATTACTCCGCTACGGTTAATTATAATTGCTCGTACGACTTAGTACATATCCGCTATAAAGGATATAAGTAAGTACTTCGGCATCCCTTCGGCTTATATTCGCTAACTACTCGTAGGGCTATAAAGTAGGCTTATAAGGAGCTTCCGTTTAGCTACTGCATCGCTTAGGATACTACTAAAGCTACGCTACTACAACTTCGTTATATAGACGACGACGCTCTTATTACTAACGTAGACGCTACTCGTAAGGATACTATAGAGAAGATTACTATGTTCTAGCAATTCCTATACCGCGCTTAGCTTTTTTAGGTAACGTAGAAGAAGACTACGTCTTATCCTATCGAGCTCGTTAGTAAGGGCCTATAAAAGGTCTCTAATATCGTAGATTCTCTACGGATTCTAGTAGAGATAGTTATTCTCGTAAGCTCTTCGTACTCCCTTCGTCCTATATACGCTAACTAATTTCTTAGCTCGCCCTAATACTCCCTAAGGAGCGCTAGGACTACTCCGGTATCCTTACCGCGCTCGGTAGTAGCTATAGGCTATATAGTTAGACTCTACGGTTCCTATACTATAAGAATAACAGTAATAGTAGAACGTTCGACGACTTAGGAGGAAAGGCACCCCCTATTAAGGCGGAGCCTACTACTACTACGGAGGGAGATAAGGATCTATAATATATAGAATAGACTTTGTTTTACGAAGAGGGTAAGTACTCGTTACGGAGCGGCGCCTTTAAAGTCCCTATAGTTATAATATATAGATATATTAACAATCTTTTGAATACATATACTTTTTATTCTTATATAATGTCTTCGGCTACCGTTCGCGCCTCTTACGCTTAGGCTTCGCCCTAAATACATCTAAAGCCTTATAGTCCCTAATATTATTATAGAGCTTAAATGTAGCATACTCCTCTAGCTACCCCTTCTACTTAACGAGATACATTATCTATCCTTTAACCTTCTTAGCCTAGAGCATCTCTCTAACTTCCTACTCTCCTACTTTATCCGTAACTAGTATTATCGCAACCTCTTCGGGGTTCTCGCGCCTTGTCTACGGCTCTAGTAGGGAGATATAGAATACGTTATATATTCGTATCGTGTTTAGTAGTACTAGATAATATAACTACGTACCGACGACGTCGATAACGCGGAACGGCCTAATAAACTTTAGTCCTATCTTCTTCTTTAGAAGGTCTATCTTTAAGTTCTTAGTAGAGAGGAGCATAAGATTACCGACGACATAGCTTCTTACTTTACGTCCCTTATTGTAGTACTTCTTCTATATTACTACTATACGCTCCTAACGCTCCGTTAACTATTCGTATTGCTCTCGTAACTACTTCGCTATATCTATAGCTACTAGTGCCCTTCCCTTAAGAGTCTCGTCCCGAGATAATAAAGACGTAATAAGGTCTAGGTTCTATCTATATAGCGTATAGAATAGACTCTACTTAAGAGTCCCTTATAGACTATTGTTGTAGGCGAACTCTACCTAATATAACATCTTAGCCTATTTAGTTTAATCCTCGCCGATATATATATAAAGGTACTACTTAAGGGTCTAATTTACCTTCTTAGTCTAACTATCTATTTAAGGGTAGAATGCTATTAATAGCTACCTTTTGATCTTTGCCTTAAAGTAGAAGTTAGACTAATACTAGCTTATAAAGATAGATCCTCTATTACTTACGATACTTCTAGGAACGCCGAAGAAGCGAATTACTTCTCGTTCTAGGATGCCTATAAGTTTATCGCTTATATACTACTTAGTTATAGGGACGAATCTTACTATCTTAGTATATCGATCTATAATTATAAGTATAGTAGTAAACATAGAACCGTTTAGCTTACTAGGAGGTAGATCGGTAATAAAATCTATAGAGATGTCTTACTATACTCTCTCTAGTAATAGGAGCGAAGACAACGCGCCGTATAGCCGATAGTATCGTACTTTATTTATAAGATATCTACTATATCTAGCAATGTATTCTATAACGTCTATTATAAGACGTGGCTAGAAGTACTTACGCTTAATTAACTCGATAGTCTTCTCGTTACTAAAATAACCGGTTAAGGGATTATCGTAATGTATAGATATAATCTACGCTCGTAACGCGTAGTCTTTCGGGATATATATAGTATCGCCATTCTATAATACCCTATTTCTATAGGTATACTTATAGCCGGATTCGGCATAGTATATACCCTATACTTCTACTTTCGTAAGTAGTTTGTAAGCCTCTTAGTTAACCTTCGTAATCGATTTTATATAGTCGTAGAGTAGGCTTAGGATATATACGTACGGACTATTGTCTCTAGCAATAGTACGTATAACACTCCGAGGTAAAGATACGGCATACGATCTATCTAACGGCGCTACTAGCGTCTTGGATATAATTCTCTTAGACTTAATTAATTAGAAGGTCGCATTAATCCTTCTAATCGAGAGGCTATTAGCCTAGGTAAGCGTCGCTAAACCCTCTAACTAAGCTCGTAGCTTGTTCTAGAGACTTAGTAATAGTATATTTAAATAATTTACTATCTCTTTCGTAGTTAGTTCGTAGTCGCTTCGGCGTAAGGACGTATCGGCTAGATTAAGTTTTCTAGCGCGATATATAGTTATAAAGTCGTAAGGCGTAAGCTTAACGGCCTAACGTGCCTACTAACTATTTAATTACTTTATAGTTATAAAGCTCTTAAGGTTGTTATAATCCACGATTACGTCGACCGTATACGTAGTACTATCTAGATATAGACACTACTATTTAAACGCCGTAACGACTATAAGTAACTCCTTATTATAACGGAGCGCTAAATAGCCTACCCCGTTACGAAAAGAAAAACCCCCGAGGAGCGCGAGGATCTCGGCGTTCTCGCGCTCCTTACGCTACTCGCTCCTGTATATATTAAAGAGGACCTCGTACTCTACTTACGCCCCTACGAGGACCTCGCGCCTCTCGCTCTACTCTAGGACTCGCTTTCTCCTCGCTTTCTCCTCGCTCTTATACTCTTTTCTAGTATAGAATTAAAGTAGTAAAGATAAAATTAATTCTTGTCTATAGATAATTTCTATCTTAGCTAAGTCGAAAGAGCCTCTACTCTTATCTCTTCCCTTTCTTTCTTTCGATCGATCGAAAGGTTACGAGTTCGAGTCCTTCTCTTTTATAACTAAGAAAGAGAGGTAGAAAGAGAGGTAGAGCGCGCGGTAGAAAGAGAGGTAGAGCGCGCGCGTGTCCTTCTCTTTTGTAACCGAGAAAGAGAGGTAGAAAGAGAGGTAGAGCTCGCGGTAGAAAGAGAGATAGAGCGCGCGCGTATCCTTCTCTTTTATAACCGAGAAAGAGAGGTAGAAAGAGAGGTAGAGCACGCGCGTATCCTTCTCTTTTACGACCGAGAAAGAGAGGTAGAAAGAGAGGTAGAAAGAGAGGTAGAGCGCGCGGTAGAAAGAGAGATAGAGCGCGCGCGTATCCTTCTCTTTTACGACTAAGAAAGAGACGTAGAAAGAGAGGTAGAAAGAGAGGTAGAAAGAGAGGTAGCGCGCGCGCGAGAGAGAGGTAGAAGAGCGTAAGAGAGAGTATAATTATCCGATAGTCCTACCTTTTCTCGAGTATAAGAAGGACGGCGTATTAAGCGCGAGAAGGACGGTATATCGAGCGCGAGAAGGATAGTATATCGAGCGTAAGAAGGACGGCGTATCGAGCGCGAGAAGGACGGCGTATCGAGCGCGAGAAGGATAGCGTATATATCTATAAAGATATTAGTAAAGAGATTAAAAGGTAGACTCGAGGTAGAAAGGGAAGAAGGTAGTAGAAAGAGAAAAAGTAAGACGCGATAAGAAGGTAAACAAAAGGACTTAGAGAAAGAGAAGGAAGAATTAAGACGCAACGGAAGGTAAATAAAAGAACTTAGTTAGATTCGAGTCGAATCCGAGTCGAGAAGGTAGGGTTTCCACTCTCGTTCCTACTCGCTTTCTACTCGCTTCCGACTTTCGTATCTCGGAGATCTTAGAAGCTACTCGCGGATTCTACGAATTATAGATTTTTTTTTTATAACGCCTACTAAATCTTTGAAATTTAGCTTTTAGCCGAAATCTTACTCGACTTTACTTTTATTTTTAAGATAGGCGGTTATCCGAACGTACTACAAATTACTAGCGATTAGATATTTCTAGTCTTATATAAAAAATATTAGTCTTAAAGTAGGAGAACAATAATTCTAAGGTAGAAGCTATATAGCGCGGCCGGCGTATATATTATAAGTAAAGTAACGCTTATAACTAAATTACGAGGCTTATAATATAATAGCTTCTTTCCTATTATTAACTCCGCTTCGCTATACGCTCGTAGACTATTCGCGGTGCGTTCGTAAGCTGTCTACGAGTGAATTATAGGCTAAATGCGGTGTTTGCTTATTATTATTAATCTCTTAACTACACGTCCTCGAAAAACTTTACGAATTGCTTCCTTCGATTACTACTACTACTATTACGCGCTACGGTACGCTATCCGTACGATTAAGCTACTTAATAGCACTTATATATCCTTATTCTACTATTATTACGACCGCCGTCTCCGACCTTACTATTACCGTCGCCGACCTTCTTATTTATACCGTCGTTACTACTATAATAGAGGCCGCTTCGTAAGTAATACCTCTAGCCTTTATATATATACTACTAACAACTTTCTAGTCTTCTCGACGTAATAGAAACTACTTTATAAGTACTTAGCTTACCGCTCGCTATACGTTCGCTATACTAATCGTTAAAGTCCTATCTCTCCTACCCGCTCGAACTCCGTAAAACTCCCCGAGTAAGTAATCTTTTAGCTACTCGTAGTACGCTTATAGTACTAATCGTTATATAGATATCGTAGGCCGGAGGCCGCGAACAAATACTATAGCTACGATGCCTAAAAATAGGCTACCTACCTCGCCGCCGCCGCTATCGGCCTGCCTTTTACTACTATATCTACTAATTATTATATATAGCGCCTACTTAAAGAAGCGTAATGCTACTAGCCGTATACTCGAGACGGATTAGGGTAAGCCGGCGAAGGCTATATATAAGATATAAGCTTAGCTTTTACATTCGCTACTTGTTCGTTATGCATTCGCTAATATCTACGCTTATAGGTACTCTCGCGAGAAGAATAGCGAGGCTTACTACGTCTAGGCTAATAGTAGAAAGGAGGCTTACGCCTACTACCGCTACTAGAGTAAGACGCTAAGTATACGTTCGCCGTCTATTCGTCGTACACTCGTACTAATTAATACTCTAAAGGGCTATAATGTTTACGACACTACCCCTCCGGCCTCCTCGCTCGAAGACCGCCTTACGGTAGCCGAAGCGAGCCTTATAGAGTTCTAGGCTATAATTACTATGCTCGATAGGTAGATGCGTAAGCTCGAGGCCGATAATATAAAGCACGCCTCTTAATTAGGCGACATCTTTACGGCCTTTACGTTATTTAAGAGGGAGGTGCGTCCGTAGCTTACGCTATATAAGCTATAGCTACTATAGTCTGCCTATAAGGTAGATAATATAAAACGCTAGGTGTTTAGGTTAGCCTTTAGCTAAGCGCGCATTGCGGATGCGCTACTATTAATAGAGTTAAGTAAGTTAGTAGCCTCTAGCCGAGAGCCGACTCCTCTTGTTCGTAGTCCGCTATTCGAGGGCTTCGATAATCCTTTCTTCTAGTAGTAGTATAGTATAGTAGTAGTAGTGTTAGTCGTACGATAGCGGCTTATAGTGTAGCAAATAGAAGAAGTTAAGTCGTATATTCGTGCCTATTCGCTATATATTCGTGCCTCCGAGACTCTCTATACCTCCTATTGTTAGACTCCTTAGTCCGTATTTAACTTTATAGTACTACAAACAGTACTAGTAACGCGGCCGGAGTTATTTAATACGTTCTCCTATATATTCGTACATTAAGACTTGCTAAACAGTGCATTGCTAGGCTTCTATATATACCCTTCGCCGTACTACTAGCGATACCGGTAAACTACTAATATTACGTCTACGAGGAAACTATTATCGCGAGGGCCTTTAATATGCTCCGGTCGCTTATTATTAAACTACTACGGTAGATCGTTAGCAAACTCCTCCTTATTAGCCTACTCTCTACTATCGCCTTACCCTATAGTATTAACGCCGATAGGCTCCTTATATCGCTCTAGCTCTAGTCTATCGAGTACCCGCTCGTTAGCTTCTCTATATACGTAATTGTTGTTCGGATTCGGTCTCTAGTACTTAGTAGTATATAGTTTCGGCGATTCGGCTAGTGCATCCGTGCTATATATACGAAACAGCTTACGAATAGCAGTACGAAGGGTTATGTATGCCCGTAGATAGATGCGATACTTGTCTCGATCTATTTCCTTACTAGAGACTAGTATGTCGAAGCCTTAACGCTATAGCGTCCGCTCGTACTACTCTATAGTCGCTAGTAGAAGATGCTCGTTAAGCTAGAAGCCTGTTTTATTATAGTTAGTACTAGACTTAGAGTTCGAGTTAGGATAGAAGGTAGGGCTAGTAAGTGCGAATAGGCTACGAATACTTAGCGAACATAGTCGTTAAGTAACTCTAGACCCGCTATCTACTCCGAGTCCTTAGTTCGACAAACTTAGAGCGAGGATAGAGCGGAGCGGACAACGGGGTTCAACGGCTTACGAGTAGTCCACGAATAGGTATAAACGCACCTTTAAGGTCCCTCTTTATCGGCTTAAGGAGCTCTCCTAGCATACGAATCCCTATCTCTTCGAAGCTAAATAGCCTTAGGTTAGAGTATATCGTCGACGGCATACTGCTTATAACCTACGGACGCCTCTTATCTAAGCGGATATAATGCGTGTTCTAAAGGTATACGAAGTTAAGGATTACCGTCCTTATAATTAGCATATATACGAATAGTATAGCGATTCGATCGTACTTGTTCTTCTTAATATATAGCCCTTATAGGTGTAGCTCTATAAAGAACTAGCGCTAACGAGTAGTACTCGCCGTCTATTAACGCTACCAAGACTTAATACGTTAGTCTATCTTACTAGTACTATATCGAAAGCACTCGTCGAAGGAGATGTCCTAGCGTTGCGAGATTAGTTTATAGCCCTTTATTAATCGCGCGAGCCTATATCTACCTCGTCTCTATTATATAGTTGCCGCCGGAGCGTTAGATAAGCGTCTACCGTATAGCAAGTCTCTTCGCTGCGATCGCTCTAAAGCATACGTAGACTAGGGAAACGTTAGCTCGTAGTCGTAGTGTATTTGTAAGGGGATCGCACTTATATTACCTTCCCCTTATCTACCGTCTTAACGTACTGCTTCTATATAGAGACCTATATTCTTCCGGTAATACTAACGTATATCTATATAATATAGCAAGCGAAGGCGTCTATATAGCTATAGACCTAGAAGCCGAAGTACTCTAGCTTATAGTATACGTCTATTAACTATGTATAGTTCGGTCCTAGTAGAATAATAGCTCTATAGTACGTCTTCGACTAAAACGTTCTATAGTATACGCCCTCTAGATTTAGCTCCTATAGTATCTTATATACCCTATCTCGGCTAATAATAGTATACTTGTTCCTTATATACTCGTACAACATTCGTCGACTAAGGTCCTTAATATCGCTACCGTCTAGCTCCTCGCGATAGACCGTTCGAATCGCCTCTTCTATAGCTTTATAGTTAGCGGCGCTAACTTTCTTATATAAGCCTATCTTCGCTCGGATCTTCTTTATATATTTCGGACTAATAACAAACCTATCGTCCTCTAATAAATAAGTAGTATGCGCATCGCTAAGCCGAAGGACGTGGAATATATAGGCGATACGGTATTATAATATAACTATATCCTTTACGAATGCGGCTAGACTGTTAAAGGGATACTTAATATCCCACTTCTTTAGCAACCTTTAGAAGGTCCGTTTAGGGACATTAATACTATAGAGGTTAAGTAAGTCCTATCGAACCGCTAACTATAAAGAGCCGTCGGCAATATATATAGTAATCTAGTCGTAGAAGTCCTTAATATCCGCTAGTTATACTAATAGGCTTAGCGGTTAGCTCTACTTGATAATCGTCGCTATAGTAGGGGGGTCCTCCAAGCGTATAGCGAGCGGATAAACGGAGGGGATGTTAATGTTAATAATAAGGAGTGCGGCTAGAGTAGCCGAGGGAAAGTTGTTATCTAGGTAGGAGTACGTAATTGCGAACGCTAGACGAATAGGCGCGAGCGGGGTAGGGGTCCCCCGTCTATTTAATCCTATAACTTACCGACTAAAGTTACTAAATAATGCACTTATCTAAGTAGCAGTAAGTTGCGTCTAGTTTACATTTATACGCGGAGCTAATATATAGCGAATAGGCCGACGAACTACCTACGAACGGGTATCGGAGATCCCCCTTATAATATATATAGGTAAATCCCTATATTATCGACCTATAAATCCGCTTCTAGAGTAATATACTAGATGCTAGTAGTATTATCGAGGGTATTTACGGCGGAGGGAGACGTACTAATAAAGATCGATATCGCTAAAGTCTATAGCGCCGATAAATCGACTCCGCCTAGGTTTATACTACCTCTAAAGAGATCGTTATCGTTAAGAGAAAGGTTAGCGTTATCTACTAGCTCTACCCCTCTTATACCTCCTCCGTAGGCGCCGCTACTAGCGAATAGGCCTACGAACTTCCTACGAACGGGCGTTAAAGATCCCCCCGTATAATATATATAGACGAATCTCTATATTAATAACCTATAAATCCGCACTCCTAGTACTACGAGGCGCTTCTAGAGTTATATACTAGACGTCGGTAGTACTATCGATAGGAATTGCGGCGGAGAGAGTCGCGGAGTTCGAGGTAGAGGTTAGGTTAATAAATTTCTCGTTAGACGGTATAGCTAATAGCATTAGTTACCTATACTATTAAGTTAAACTATAGAGGCGTAGACCTTATATAGGAAGAGGAGGGAGCGTTTTCTACCGGCTCTACCCTCTTATACCCCTACTATAGGCTCCGCCGCTAGCTTAGCTAATAGTATAGTACTAATAGTACGGTGCCGATAAGTACCTACTAATAGCTCCGCCGTCTACGACGCTATTAGCGCTACTATAGCGGAGCCGCCCTCCCCTAGGGTATATATATACGCCTACCGCTACCCTAATACTACTTCCTTTCTATAACGGCGGTACCCTCCGCGTTAAGAAAGGCCTCTATAAGGGTCTATACGGCTAGCGGGCATACGCTAGGAATATTCGAAGGGCGTTCGGCTACGAAAAAGTCTACGAATAGGCCTTAAACCGGCTCCGAATACGAGCCGTAGTTTCCTAGTGCTTCTATTATATAGTAGAGATACGGATTAAAGGAGTCCTTAGGCCCCTTATTAGCTATAGTTATTATTATATATATTAGGAGTAGCTTAGGAATTTCCGTAGGCTAGAACCGAATAACAAGAGAGCTTAGTAGGTAACGACTCGATTCGATAGAGAGAGGAATGGACTAGAGAGGTCTCGCCTATCTATATATATTCCTTCGCATACTAGCGGAGGGCCCTTAGTCGCCGGTAGAGGCCTAAAGGCCGTCTATACGGGCTAGAGGTCCCTCTATTTTTAGTGCGAGCTCTTCTATTATTTCCTACGCTAGGTTGTTCTAGGTAGCGAAAGATAAGGGTAGAAAGGGCTAGGATAGTAGCTGTTAGTAAGGGCTTCCTTATATTGCCCCCCTCCCCTCTTTGCGGCTATTCTTAGTCGTATTTAGTATTATATAGCCGCATATGCTCGGTGTCGGGATTTGGAAGAAAAAGTAGGTCCTTATATATGCCCGGTGTCCCGATTAAGAAGAAAAGGTAGGTCTATCTTTTTTTTTTCGAGTCTTTAACTTCGGCCCTCTTTTTTAACTTTCTCTTCTATAAACCTACCTAAAGTAAGTAGCCTTAAGGGGCAGTAGAATAGTCCAGATTAGCGCTAGATTAGCTAACCTCCGGTCTAGACTACTATAATGTCGCACGCTCTAAGCTATCTACGTAAGAAGTACGAGTAGTCGGTCCTAGCTAGTAAGTATAATACTAATCTATACTCTTCCTACCTATTAGCAGTTAAGGAAGGCTAGGATCTCTCTAAGATCTACCGGCTATCTAAAATCAAGCCTCCGGATAGTATTACGGCTAAGTACGTAGGTTGCCTATATAATAAGAAGGTAGACTACCTCTAGGTAGGTTATCCCTACCCTATTCTAGCTCGTTCTAACTCTCTCCCAGATGCCTCTAGACTCCGAGAACGCCTAGAAGGCTATTAATGCCGATATTAAGACTACCTATATCCGTAACCGTACCCCTACGGAGGTAGAGGACCTATATAACCGCGTCTTATACTATACTAGCACTAGTCTCTCGTAGCACCCTAGAACGTCGACCTAGAAGGAGATAAGGTAGAAGGTAGCAAAGCGGGACCGTTCGGCTAAGGCTATGCTCGACTAGGCTATAGGTATCCCTAAATAGCGTATTCTAGGACGAACTAATATATTCTATAGACCTCTAGCGATACCCCCCCTAAGAAGCGTCGCCTTATCGATATGTCTAAGGGTAGTAAGTCTAATAAGGCGCGTACTAACGTAGCTAAGAGCCGTCTAATCGCTATAAGTACTACCTTAGAGATTATAAACTAGGCTATGTTAAGGAAGGGCACTAAGTTAGGTAAGCTACGCAAGTTAGTGTTCCTAACTATAGCTAAGGACCGTAGTAAGGTAGAAGATAGCGATAATAACTCCGATTAAGCTAGGATAGTCTAGAAAGGGTAATTAAGGGGAGTTAGCGCCTAGGTATAATATATAACGCTACTAAGATACCTAGTAGGGCCCTTTAGAGTTAAATAGTATAACATAGGTCTTTTCGGGCTATCTTAGTCTAAAATAAAGCTGCCCGCGTAGTAAAAATGTCCCTATATCCTCTCGATCTCGTTTAAAAATCCCCAAGTCCTTTAGGATTTCGAGATTTTCCTACGCCGGCCTCGTAGCTCCTTCTAGCCCATTCTACGCCTATAACCCCGTTCCGTAGCCTCGCTAATATTTACTACGGGCTCCTAGGAGTTCTCCGTGTCCTCGTAGCCCCTCTACTTAATAAGGTCCTCGCGATTATTTAGGTCGTCTACGCGTTCCTATAGTATATAATCGACTTCGTACTCGACGCCCTCGCCTACGTCGTAACGTATTATTCCCTATTGTTCTCGACTAGAATAGTCCGGAACGGACCTCTTAAGTAGGGAGACGTAGAAGGTCGGGTAGATCTTAAGCAAATTTAGGAGGTCGAGTATATATACTACCTTGTTTACGACTACCTTAATCTTATAAGGGCCGATATACTTATAATCGAGCTTTAGCAATAGTCGGAGCAACTTAATATTGCGAGTACTTAGGTAGACCTCGTCCCCTACTCTAAAGGAGATGTCCTTTCTTCCCTTATTAGCCTATTAAGCTATGTCCTTCTTCGATCGGGCTAGTCGGGAGCGGAGCTTCTTCTAGTTAGACATAATCTAGTCCGCGAGCTATACCGCCTAGGGTGCCTCTCCTTCCTCCTAGCGCATTCTAGGCTAGTAGTATCTCCGTAGGTCCCTCGTAGTATTAGCCTAGAAGGGAGTAACCCTAGTCGTAGTATAACGGCTATCGTTATAGGCGAATTCGGTAGTAGAGAGTAGTGGGGCCTAGTCGTCTTGTTTATAGTTATAGTACGTACGTAGGTACTACTCGAGGGTCTAGTTCTACCTCTCTATCTACCCGTCGGTTTATAGGTAGAAGGCAGTACTTAGTTTACGACATACCCTAAGGGAGTAGTAGAACGTGCTCTAAAACTTAGAGGTTAAGGTTAGTCCTCGATCCGAAGTAATAAAGGCCGGGGGTCTATATAGGCGGATTACTTCCCTTATTAGGACCTTAGAGAGTTCCGCCGCCGTTATTATCTTCCGGTAAGGGACATAATAGGCTATCTTAGTACATCTGTCGACGAGAACTAGTATGCTATCGTAGGATTAACCTAGAAGCCTCCTCTTAGGTAGATCTATTATAAAGTCGAGTATAATGTCGGCCTATAGTATTAGGGAGGGCGGCTTAGGACATAGAAGGCCGTAAGGTTTATGCCGGCGGGGCTTAGCCCTATTATAGGCCTAGTAGGTACGGACGTAATCTTTTATATACTAGCGCATCTTAGGCTAGTAGAAACCGCGCCGTAGTAGCTCTAAAGTCCGAGTAAAACCGAAATCGCTAGCGAGGGGGTCGTCGTAACATTCCTATAGGAGGCGGAGCCTTATCGCCCCCTTAGGGACGTAGGCCTTCTAGTCTATATAGGCGACCCTATTCTTAACGTACTACCTAGCGGCCTAGGGGGTAGGGGTACTTAGTGCTTTCTCGGCGAGCACTTTCTAGAACGTCTTATTCTTACTTAGGTCGTCCTTAAGGTCGCCCTAGAGAGTACTAGGCCGCGCCGCGGCCCCTATATACTAGACTAGGCTATTCTATCCCGTCCTAGTAGAGAAAACCTCGTGGAATAGTCTTACGCTCGAGTTTACCTCCTCTTCGGTTACCTACTAGCTAGAGTAGGATTTGTCTATAAGGTTAGGGCGCCGGCTAAGGGCGTTAGCTATACCGTTAGCCTTCCCTAGGTAGTAGGTAGTCCTAAAATTAATCTAGAAGAGCTACTCCGCCTACCTAACCTACCTTCTTATTAAAGACTTAGTCGTAGCGAGGGTTTATAGGTTCGTATAGTTAGTTAGTAGCTCTACCTAGTGCCGTACCCCCTCGAGGTAGTAGCGGAAGTGTTTAAAGGAGTTAACGATAGCTAGGAGTTCGGCATCTTCCGTTCTATAGTTTCTTTCTATAGTAATTATCTTCTAGGAGAAGTATAATATCGGGAACTACTATAACTTACCTCCTTCCTCGTAAGGCTAGGACAAGATCCCTAAGATTGCCTTACCTAAGGCATTAGTCTCTACCCGATAGGGTAGTGCTAGGTTATAATAGCATAGAATAGGCGCTTCTAAGAATTTCTACCGTAGGTTATTAAAAGCCTTAAGCGCCTTTTTATTAAGCTAGGGTAGCGTGCGTTCCTTCCTTCTCTAAGCGTTCTTTACTTTCCTCTTCCCTTCGGTATACCTATTTAAGAGAGTAGAGAGGCGCGAGAACCCGTAGATAAAGCGCTAATAGTAGTTAGCGAAGCTAATAAAGACCCGGATATTATAGATAAAGGAGGGTACTAGCTATTCCTAGACTAACCTAACCCTTTCTAGGTTAATCTCGAGGCCGTTATAGGTAATTAGGTACCTAAGGTAGTCTACCCGGTCCTTATAGAACTCGTACTTACTTAGATTAGCGTATAGTTTGTACTAGTAGAGGCGTTCTAGCACTTACCGTATATAGTCCTTACGTTCCTCGAGCGTTTTAGAGAAGATTAGGATGTTATCGAGGTAGACGACGTAGAAGATATTAATTAGCCTAACTAGTGCGCTATTAATAAAGTTCTAGAAGATAGCCGGGGCGTTATAGAGCCCGAAAGGCATAACTATATATTCGAAATAGCCGTATCTAGTCCGGAATACTATCTTCTACTTATTACCGTCGTATATATAGACGCGATAGTACGCGTAGCGTAGGTCTATCTTAGTAAAGTACCTAGCGCTAGATAGCTAGTCTAGGGACTCTCCGATTAGGGGTAGTCTACCCCTATTTCTTACTATAATAGCGTTAAGCCCCCGATAGTCTATATAGAGGCGTAGAGTGCTGTCCTTCTTATAGGCGAAGAGTATCGAGGCGCCTACTAAGGAGGTAGAACGCTAGATAAAGCCGTTTACTAGGTACTCGGATAGCTAATAGCGTATAGCCTCTATCTTAGTCTCCGAGAGGGCATATATCGGGCTAAAGGGGATCTTAGCGCTATCTACTAGGTCGATCCGGAGGTCGTAGGGCCTATATAGGGCGAGCTCGCTTACGAGCTCCTCTAATAAGATGTCCTTAAAGTTAGAGTAGGCTTAAGGGATGCCTTTGCTTCCTAGAATAGTCCTTTCTAAGACGTCCTAGATTAATATAGTATAGAGGGTAGTATTTACGCCCCCGAGGTATTCCCGGTAGAACCTCTCTAGCCCTACTATTACTATAGCTAGGCGCTTTAGCGGCTTCTTTCTCTAGGAATACCTTTCTAGCTAGGGTATCCCTAAGACTACCTAAAAGCCGTAGATATGTCCTATCCTTAAGGTCCCGACGTACCCTTAGAGCTTTCTATCGATATCTACGTACTTATAGGAAGCCCTAGCTTCCCTAAGCACGTAGAGGGACTGCCCGTTTAGGGTCTTATACCGAGTTACTATAGGAGGTTCTTAAACGGCCTACCCTATATCGCGGGTAAGGAGGTAGTCGTAGAAGTTGTCCTAGGCGCCGCTATCTATAAGTCCCTTAACCTTCCTAGTCCTTCCTAGACTATTTAGAGTTAGGTTAACTTATATAAGGCGCCCCTACTAGGTACTACGATATCCCGGACCGGACCGGCGTCGTTACTCTTTACTATAGAGGACCTAGCCTACCTAAAGAGTAGCGTCTACTTAGGGGGCGTCCCTTTTTCCTAGTCCTTCTAGAGAGAGGGGTTCGGGTAGTTACGCCTAATATAGCTAACCTACTAGCATCCGTACTAGGTTACCTTAGATAGGCCCTTCTAGTCTAATCCGTTGTTAGACCTATTCTTCTTAGGCTTAGGCGGGTTTAAAGCGTTACTAGACCGCTTCCTCCCGCCCCTATTACTATATCTAGAACTAGAGGTCTCCCTTACCTCCTACTTCTCGGCCTCGATAATCCTATACGTCTTATTTACCCTCTCTTCTACCTCTACTAGGCTTGCCGGCGGGGTAGGGTAGTTAGAGAGGATCCTTCTAAACGTAAGGGGTAGAGCTAAGTAGAGATTAAGGACTTTTTGATTATCGCTACTCTTATCTAACTCCTTCTAGAGGATCTTTAACTCCTTTAGGAGTTTATTAGGGGCACGGGTTCCTAGCGAAGCCTTCTTTAGCTATTTATAGGCCTTCTCGCGGCGTTCCGCTTTAGTACCTATATAGTTAAGTATAACCTATTTTATTACGGCCTAAGTTAGCGCTCCCTAGTAGCTATCGCTATCTATATAGCGCTCCTAGTAATCCTACTAGAGCTTTCCTATATAGTCTACGGCGTAATCGACCTTACGATCCTCTCGATTAGTAAAGCCCTAGTATCTTCGGAACGTACATTCTAGCGCCTAGACCTAATCCTTATAATTAGCCCGGGTCTTGCCCTCGAAGACTAGAGGTTCCTTTAATTTAGGCAAACTATCCCTTATCTTATCGGAAGGGTCGATTCCTATAAAGAGCTTAGTAAGAGTCTCCTATTAGGGGCTTATTAGGTCGCCTCCGGTTACTTTAGACTAGAGTTCCTTTATCCTTGGCTAGAGTTCTATAAACTCGTAGGTAGCGTAGGTAGTCTAGTTAAAACTTTCTCGCTCTACGCGAGACTCCTAAGTGGAGGAGCTATCTATCGGGGAAACTAGCTAGCCGGTAGGTTCTAGGCATTACTAGCCCTAGGTAGCCTTAGTAGATAGGTCGGGGAGCGAGTTAGTACCCGGTTAGTATAGGGTAGTATCGGATAAGGATTTATCCTACCTTCGTAAAGATTTGGGTGCTATATCGAGCTGTTTCGGTACCGTTATACGGGTTGTTTAATCGAATCGCGTGTTAGGAGTAGCTTGGGAATGTTCGTAGGCTGGAACCGAAAAATAAGAGAGCTTAGTAGGTAACGACTCGATTCGATAGAGAGAGGAATAGACTAGAGAGGTCTCGCCTATCTATATATATTCCTTCGCATACTAGTGGAGCGCCCTTAGTCGCCGGTAGAGGCCTAAAGGCCGTCTATACGGGCGTAGAGGTCCCTCTATTATTAGTGCGAGCTCTTCTATTATTTCCTACGCTAGGTTGTTCTAGGTAGCGAAAGATAAGGGCAGAAAGGGCTAGGATAGTAGCTATTAGTAAGGGCTTCCTTATAACATAATTAGTCGATTTACATTGTATATATACTGCCTAGTCGTAATACTTACTCGCGGCTATTCGTAGGGCGTTCGCGGGGCCTAATTAGGAAGGAGTAGTCTAATATTAGAGTTTATAGCAAAGTCTGGAACTAATTAGAAGGGTTATAGCTCTAGCTACCCTAGGCTAGCCCTATATTCGCCGCGATTCGTAGGGCGTTCGTACCCCTTTATTAGGGGAGAGGAGTTCTACCTCTTCCTAAGGTTTACCGAGGATTTTTAGTACCCTCTTCCTTTATATCTCGCTCGCTCCTTCGTCTACCCTCTCTCCTTACCTATACTACTTCCATTACGTGTTCTTCTACTATAGTAGTATTAGAGCGTCGTGTTTAGGGTACGAACTATACCCTCCTTAGCTAACCGTATATCTAATACTAGCTAGATAATAATAACTTCTACGAGGACTACAACTGTTTAAACCTACGACGCGCTCTACTACCTCTACCGGCTGCTTCCGCGAACGTAACTATAAACGCTAGTTATACCTCGTTCGCATCCTTGCCGGACGAAGCTAAAGGGCATCGCTAGATAAGTACCTTACGAATATAGCTTCGTCCGTAGTAATATAGCGTAGCTAGCTACCCTATTTAGGCTAGTAGTGCCGGCGCTATAGCAATCTCGGGCCGTTAACTAAGGGCTACGGACGATCTGGGAACTATAGCATCGCTATTGCCGTTACTAATTAAACTAGGTAGTCGTAGAGGGAAGGCTCTAGTACCGAGGAGTATCCTACCTAAGTTCTTCTACGTCCGCCTTTATATCTACGAGTAGTAGTAGTATACCTTAAAGAAGACGTTTAAGGTCATAATAGCTCTACTAGTCTAGGAGCACTAAGGGTTTAATAGCCTTACTTAGCCTATACTAGACGTATACCCTAAGCCGGAGGACTTCCTCGGATTCCTTCTTTCTCGCGTACCTAAGGCTAATATTACTAATTTAACGAAGCGGTAGAGCTTCTACGAATATATTGCGATTACCGACATTAGTAGACTAACTAGAGCCTCGACTATGTTAAAACTAGCGCTCGAGACTAGTAAGGTAGTAGTTAACCTATAGCCGTTCGAAGTTAAGGGGTATAGGAAAGGTAAGACTAGAAGGCGGATCTATACTATTAACATTGCTCTAATTATGTTTACTAGGAGGATAAGGCATTTTAAGGCGGTAGAGATAGCTTACGAGCTTAAAGAGAGCATAAAGCTAGAGGCTATGCGTAAAGAGATAGTAGCTCGACATAGAGCGAAAATAGAGGGTAGGGAATATATCTAAGAGGAAGAGATTAATCCTACACTTGTCGACGATATAGCCCTATTATGTCTACTAGCGTATAAGAAGATAGTAGTAGCTCGGGATCGCGCTTAGCTCGGCTAAAAAGTGTATTTAGTAGAGGAGGAGGAAGATAAGAGAGATCCGGATAGTATAGACAACGGGGCTAGTAAGCCCGAATATATCTCCGACTTAGCTAATAATAAGGACCTATTCGTTAACACGAAGGAGAACAATTTAGGTAAAGGCAGCGCGAACATAGGTAGCGAGTATAATGCGAACGGCGGTAACGACCTTTCCTAGGCGCTAGATATAAGGGCTATAGTAGAGGATATAATAGCAAGCGTATATATGCCCGAGCTAGTACTAACGCTAACGCTAACGCTAACGGAGCCGACGGTTAGCGGCCTCGATAAGCATACTAAGGGTAATAATAAGGCCGCAACGCTACCTTAATCGCCGTAGGGACCGTAACGTAAGAAGTAGTGTGTTACTAAGTAGAGCCGTAGGGCCGAAGAAGGCTACTACTACGAAGACTACTATAAAGAAGACTACTACGAAGAATACTAGTAATCCTTTAACGATAGAGCTTCGGCGGGGAGGTAGCAAACTATTATAGGGCATTCGCCGTACGTTCGCAATAGGCTTATACGTCCGGAGGTTACGTTATTATAGCTAGAGGCCTTAATTCCGAGGATCGAGGGGAATTGCGATCGATATATAGGATTTTAATATATTCTATAGTATCGCCCGAGTGCGAACACTCCGCGAACGCCGTACGAACGTGCTTGTTAAATATCTTAAGTCTTACTCTCTACTATTAGATACCCTTTAACGACTCTCTTATACGCTACTTCTTCTAGCCTAGCATAACGCTATATTATTACTACCTTCCTTAGTTAGGTAATTCCTTAATATTGTCCACATCGTCCCTATTTGCTCTTCTTTAAAAGCTACCTTTTTAGCTTTAAAAACTCTTTCTCGAATAATATTATTATTACTACTACTACTACTACTACTACCTCCGGCGCTATACCGACCTCCGTATAAGTCTAGACCGTAATTAATACGTACGAATCCTTACCTTACTCGCGCGGCGTTTGTATACTAATCGTGTTTAGCTTACACCGCCTATAGTAGTCCGGCAATAGCGTTTAGTAGGATAGCTCGCTCTAGAAGTAGTAGAATTGGGTAGTCGAAGCGCTAGGTATCGACGGTAACGCGAATAAGGCGAAGAATACACTATACGTTCGTTACTATTTGCTAAGCGTTCGAGAAGCTAATAGCTTAGTACTAACCTCTACTATATTAATTATAGTAGGCTACTAATAGAGGCCGACAAAGAACGTACTACTCCGTCTCCCTACGACCGGTATATATATTCGAGCTCTACTACATGTCTAAATACTAACTATTATAGGTATATTAATACTAACATCGCCTATACCGTCTACTTGTTAGAAGAAGCATAGTATATATGCTACTATATAAAGAGCTTCTCGGTGCGTTCGCCGCCTATTCGATATATATTCGTGCTCTTACTAACTCTAATAAGGGCTGCCGTGCCTTCGAGGCTCCGGCTCTACCGCTAATAACTACTCTAGAATAGTAGGTCGTAGCGCTATAGGAGCAGCTCGACAAGGTAGCATAGGCTTAGCGTATATTAACTAGCAAGTTCGAGCAATTCAAGGACTACGAGGTGCGTCCTTAGCTAGTACTCTATAAGATATAGTTATAGTAGTTTAGTAGGCGTATTACCGGTCGAGAGAGATAGGCTATTAATATATCGGACTTGGAGGCTAGACGCGCTAGCATTCTATAGCGTTATCTACGTTAATAGTATATGCGATTCAAGGAGATAGAGAGCCTTATCGAGTACGAATAAGTAGTAAAAGGCGTACGAGTATGCTCGTTCTTTCCCTTAGATATCTCTTAGCTAAGGATGTTGTTATTACAAACGTTATCGTTTGTTTATCGTAGTAGAGTTAGGGTTTAGGTTGTTCCTTCACCTTAATAGCGACGACAGTAGCAACAACGAGGTCCTGTTTATACTATACAATACTCGTAAAGGGTTCGTAGTAGTGCTCGTTAATTGCTATACACTTTTCGTAGCTTTAAGGTATGTATTTGGCGACTTTTATATATATCTACACGTTGTAGTTAATTGTTTATTCAATCCACACTTAGACGAGTAGGAGTTAACTACTCGTAAGGCATTCGCGTAGTAATATCGTAATTAGTAATTGTTTTCGTCGATATAATCGATTGCTATTAGTCGGGGATATATATTCTCCAACAATCTCTAACAATTTCACGTTCGCGACGTTCTTAGTATGTTCGCTTACTAAAACCCTTATTTCTATAAAAGCCGGAGAGATTTTTGAAAATTTGAAATCTTGAAAAGTAGCGGGGTAGGCTATTTCGGCTACCCTAATTATAAGTCTCGTAATTTATCTCCGCGGGGAGCATCTTCCTAAACTAGAAGGTAATAGGATGCTACTCGTTATCGAAGAGTTAGGATAGGATACTAGTAATCGTAAAATTAGATATATTAGTCTCTATACGTAATCTCTTTGCTAGGTTAAAATACCTAGGATTAGAGCCTCCTAGAAGGATCTCTTTAATCTCTTAAACGCCTCCTACTAAGGGGCTTACTACTCGATCGGACTTAGCTTCTTACTATCCTTAGCCCCTCTCGAAAGGTCCGTTAAAGGCTTAACGACCTTTAAGTAATAGGAGATAAATCTCTAGTAGAAGTTAGTAAAGCTAAGGAATGCTTGAACTTCCTTTAACGTAGTAGGTATAGGCTACTTAGCAATCGTACTAATCCTACTACTATTAATAGTTACTCTATTAGTAGTTACTACATATCCTAAGGAGTCTACTAACTTCTTAAAGAAGCTATACTTCTAAAACTAGGCGTATAGCCGAAATTTCTATAGGTGCTTAAGTACTACGTAAATATTGCGAACGTATTACGAATACATTACGCTATAGACGAGAATTTCGTCTAAATATACTATATAGTACATATCGACGAGGCCTTATAGGGCTCGATTAATATACGTCTAAAACGTTACTAGTACGTTCGTAAGCCTAAAGGGTATTACCTTATACTAGTAACTCCTATACCTAGTACGGAAGGTAGTCTTCTACCGATCTTTCTTTTTAATAGTAATACGATAATACGCCTAGGTAAGATTAATCGTAGTATAGTACTCTTAGTTTATTAACTAATCGAGCGTCTCGGCAATTAAGGGTAGTAGGTAGCTATTCTTAATAGTAATATTGTTTAACCCCTAATAATTAGACGCTATACTAGGTATTATCCGGAAGCGGGTAGGGACCTACCGAGGAAAAGGGAACCTATAGGATTTCTAGGTTACCTAGAAGGAATTATAGGGCTACTTAAGAAAAAGCACTATCTACCGTAATTACTCTAAAATGTAATAATATTTTGAACTAGCATTATAGATACGCCGACTATATCTACCGACTATAAAGGATCTAAGATACGTCGAGGAAGAAGAATTAGAGCGGAGCGCCTATTGCCGCCGTTATAGGTAAAGAGAATAAGTAAAGTTCGTACTCGGCGGCTAAAGAAGTTATCGGGTAGTATATAACATATATTAAGCCTTATAAGTACCTTATATAATAGGTATAATGTTTATACGCGTAGGAATATTATAGGAGCGGAGATCTCGTTTGGGTATAATAAAAGCCCTACTCGTAGAAGTAAACCTTTTACTAACTATACCTACCGACTACGCGTTCTACTAGCTACCTAGGCTATACTAAATACTTCCTACCCTAGACCTACGTACCGCAGAGCGTCTCTATATTAAGACTAGGCTCTACCTTATTAGATAGGCCGAGCTCCGAGGATGCTTTAATATTAGTATATTAATTAGCTTATCGAGAATGCCCCTTACTTCTATGCCCTATATAACTATACTAGACTCTTCGTTACTAGGATTGTACTATAGCTAAAACGCATCTCTTCGCTTAATTATCGTCTACTATAACTTATTGCTAAACTCTAGAAGATCTTCCGCTAGTTACTCTCGCTATAGCTACTATATAGCTAGCTCTACCTCGGTTAGCGGCGTAGGCCTAGGTAGCTTTATAGGCTCGGGCTACTACTACCTAGGCTACGGCTACTTAGGCTACGGCTTACTACTTCTCTTGTTCCCTATCTAATAATTCTTAGCCGTCGTGCTATCTATAGCCTTTATAGCCTTTATAGCCTTTCGCGCCTCCTTCTTACGATCGCGCTTCGCCTTATCTTTAGCTAGTAGGTACCGAACATATTACCTACTACTAATTGCTATCCTCTCTACCCTAAGGTCTTCTTAAGTTTAACGTCTCTCGTCTATAAAGTCGAAGTCCTTCTCCTACTCCTTAAACCTATCTCCGCGCGTAGCCTAGCGGCGTTCCCTATAGCTAGCTATAGGGCGATCGACCTCCTTATTAAAGTCTTCCTATCTCTCTCTAGCCGGAGCTAAGCTACGCTAAGCCGAGTCCTATAAGTAGAGGTTAGCAAATGCCGACTACGCTTACTAACTATAACTTACCTAGCCGCCTCCTCTATTACCTAAAGCTCCCGCTTCCTATCCTCCTATAGCCTCTAGATCTCCTAATCTACTACCTACTCTAGTCTTAAGGTTTCCTACAAGCGTACTATCCGGATTAGTAGACGCTCGTACCGAGTTACGGCGCCTAGTACCCTACTCTCCTCCTACCGAAGCCCTCGGCTTATACTACGCACCTATTAATAACGAGAGAACTAGTGCCTTCTTCCTAGGCCTAGGATTTGCGTTACGCCTAGCCTTTACTATGTCGCGTATAGCTTATACGTTCTTATCCTATCTAAACCTCTCTACCCTTTTCTAGCCCTACTAGCCGAAGTAGTAGTTAGAACTATGCCTATGCATTACTACTATAACCGCCTTACTATCCTCCTTCTTAATCGTCTAGCGTTTAGCGTAGTAGGTAAGAATTACTAGCGCTATTATTATTAGCTCTATTAGTCGGCTTGTATAAAATAGTACGTATATTCGAACTATATAACTAGGTAATACTCCGAGCTCTCCTAACGGGCCTCGATAGTAGATACTTAGAAGCGAAGATCTACCTTAAAGTCCTACGCGATCTTCCGAACGAGGCTCTTAAAAGGTCCTTTTACGGAGATAAGATCGGTAGTAGCGCGTCTACTACTATTGTCGTACTTACGACCTATCTAGCCCTAGTACTTGTTAATCTCCGTAATAGCCTTAGCTAAAAGTCTATTAGCTCGTACCGACTATAAGTACCGACTATATTACTTACTACCTAGCTTTATACGTCTCGGCTTATTCGTAACAACTCCCTTAGGTGTTTATAGCTTCTTAGCGCTACTCCGTACGAGCGTAGCTCGCTAAGTTCTAGGCGCTAAGGGAGCTTTACTACTAGAAGCCTTACGAGGCTACTTCGACGGGATACTCCTAAGCTTCTTGCGCGGTAACTCTAGAACTATCTTAGCCCTCGACTTATGTCTAGCTATAATATATAATATAGGAGATCTTTCTAGTAATATAGATAAGGGCGTAAGGTAGATAAGTTAGAACGGGCTAAAGGGCGGTCTATAATTAAAGAAGGAAACGGGTAAGGATGTTACTAGCGTAGGAGCTCGAGCGGGTCGGCGCTTACGGTAGAGGATCGAAGAGCTAAATAGTAAATCTATAATATACCAAGTTAGCTATTAAGTTCGTAGTTAGTAGGCGTAGTCGGCACTACTAGGAGAAAGACTTATAGCGCTAGGAAGTCGATTGTTAAAGATCTTAATCTAGAGATCTCGAAGATACGGATATAAGTATACTATATTCGACGTTAGTTCTCGTATTCGTAGTCGCTCTACGTAGTCGCTATACTTAGGAGCTTAGTATACCGGAGTAGGAGAAAGTGCTATAGTAAAGAGCTTACGAAGCGAGGGAAGAGTCTAAGGTATACGATATTAGCATTATACTTTATTCTTACTGCATCCGGAGCTATGTCCTAGGTTAGAGACTTACGATATTAGGCTTCTATAGTTAAAAGGGACGAAACCGCTAAGCGGTAGCGTAGCCGGTAAAGAAGTAATTAAAGATTAATAGTTCGAGGTATCGTGCGCGGGCAAGGCGTTTACTAAGGTATAGTAAGGCCGTAGTAAGGAAGTATTTGTTAGGGAGTTATAGGTTAGTATAGGCCTAGATTTAGGCCTACTTTAGGCCTAATACTAACCCGAAGTAGGCCCGTACGAGGCCTTAGTACATATACCTCCCTTTTGTTCCCTCCTACCTCCCTTCGATTCCCTTCGGTAGGCAATATAGACATTCGTATATAGACTACTTATACGTATTAGCTACTACCTAATTACACTCCCTTATAGTATATTGCCTTACTATTTAGCTATTCGGCTTATACTAGGGGCTAGCTCTTTTATTTTGTTAGCTACGCTTATTTTTTCTTAGCGTCGGTTTTTAATTAATCGATCCGATCGATACGGGGCTACCCCTAGTATACTCTTCTCTCTTTAGTCTGCCCTCGGCTTAGTATATATACTAACCCGGGCTTATAACCTATTAAGATTAAGAAAAAGAGATAGTTTAGGCGAGTGTCTAAACTATAATTCTACGGCTTATACCCGTTATATAGATTCTATTTTCATACTCCCCCTAATCCTTATATCAGATATACGGGTATAATGTCGAAAAAATTCGAAGCTTAGTCGCTCGATTTCCTCTTAGATCGTTGATTTTTTACCCAAGAGGTTACCTTTTTAGCAACTATACTTCGCGGCCCCGTTAGTATATAGAACGTCTTCGATATTTCTCCCCGTAGGGGTTTCTTTTTTCCGCCTTACTATTTAGCTATTCGCGTCCGCTCGAGAGTAGGTATAAGACTATAGCGAGTATATAGTCGACGAGCGTAGTCGGTAGGATATATACCTTATTATATTATGCTATATCTACCGGTTTAGGCTTAGTCTTTACTATAATTAGCGAGTATAGCGTTAACGGCTAATAGCGCTATATAATATTCGCGTAGCTAATATATATAGTAAGAACGTAGAGTAAGAGCGTAGTCGGTAGGCGTAGTCGGCATTTACTTAAAATAATAAGAAGCTATACCCTAAGAAGCGTTCGCGTATTGTCCTCGCTACTTATATATCCTTACCTAGTAACGTTACCCGTTTTGTATAAATAGTATATAGATTAGACATCTTAAACTCTATAGTAAGAAAAGCTTCTAACAATTCCTAAAGAGAAGTAAGTATATTACTCTAGAAGCGGAGTCTAGGGCTTATATTATTCGCGACCTCGCGGGTAACTTATACTAGCGGAAGCTTAGGAATTATTAAGTCGGTAGGCTTCTATAGTCTACGAATCTCTTAGAGGGCCGCTATACCGGACTTAAACTTCTGTTTCTTTCCCTAGGATAGAGGTAATTGCTTAGCGATAGTCTTAACTTAGCGTAAGCGTAGCGGCGGAGCTAAAGATATCTACGGACATTTCCCCGCTATCGTAGAGTAATAAGAGGTTGTCTTAGCCTATAACGCTTTTATAGGCGTCCTCGTCTTCTCGCTTCGTAGGTAGGGATTCTTAGGTAAGGGTAGTAGTATCTTATCTTCTTAACTAGCTTCGTCGTTGTTAGGATTAGTGTTGTCGTCTAGGTTTTAAGCTCTCGAACAATTAAGAGATCTAACTAGTTATACGTCGTCTTTCTATTTGTTTTATTAAGGCCCTACTATAGTATCTAGCTCCGCTAAGCCTATTACGAGCTCTTATATTTGCCTAGTATAGGGTATAGGTTCGAGAATCTTTACTAGGATTTTAAAGTCGACTAAGTCTTACGAGTCGTTAAGTATTATAGTACGATAAACGGATGTTGCGATAAAAAAGGAGGTAGAAAAGAAAATAGTAAATACGGAGAAGTACGCGTACGCGATTAAGCCTAACCCCTAATAGGCGAAGGTAATTTTATTCCAGGCTAGGGTTAGCTAATTACGGTGCCGACTACGCTAGGATAATTAGACCTAGAGTCCGCTAGTTATAGAGCGCCCGCTACGCGTCCTTAGGACCCGCTTCTTCCTCCTTCGCTACTAAGTAAAGGCCTTAGGGTTAACCGATTCGTTATTACTAATGCTAGCTAAATAGACGATATTACTTTTCTCCTCCCGAATACGCTCCTACTTCTATATAGCGAGATCCACTTCGAGCTAAGTAGCTAAATGCTCGTATATACGAACCTATACGAGTATATTAGTCTACTTTTCTCTCTTAAGTCGATAGCGGGTAATTAGTATAGCCCGAAATATCTCTACTAAGTAAGCTTAGTTAAAGCGAGCTTAGTAACGAGCAACGCTAAAGATACTCTCGTAGCTAATACCCGCGGCTAGGATATAGAGTATATCTCGGGCTATCTTCGTAATATTTAGGAACTCGCCCTTAATTCTAGCCTAATAGGCTAGGATAGACTCCTCTTCCAAATAGGAGAAGTCTAGTGTAGAGGAGTTAGCATACTAACTACGCTACCGACTACGGCTAAAAAATATGTCTTACCTCTCTAAAGATACCGCTCTAGCTCCTCGTTAGTATTATTAATATAATTAAACGTATTAGTATTCGTAGCCTTATCCGCGTTAGCTATACTATATTCTATATTAGCTATTACGAATTCCCTTATAGCGTCTTTAAACACCGGGCGCTACTACCTCCGTTCTCTAGTGCCTCGAGAGGCCGAGTACTTCTCTTTAAAGAGTACATAGAGCTTATTCTTATAGATAGTCTCGTAGTCCTCCTCGCTATCCGACTCCGCTTTCTAGGTATCTCTCTTAAAAGTAATGTCCTTCGTTAAGGGGTATAGGAGTATAGATATGCTATATATATCTCTAAACGCGTTATAGTAGGGGAAGTCGTAGTAGTTACATATATCTAGTAGTGCTACCTTCGTCGCTAGGTAGCTAATAGACTTTATTCTCTATTATACTACCCTTTTAGCACTTCGAAGGTATAATAGCACATAGCACTTAAATCTACCTCCTCGTTGCCCCCCTATCTACCTTCCCTCGTCTTCTTTTTATATATTTACCTTCTATAGCCCTCTTTTACTATACCTCTAGTGTATACTACTACTATCCGACGGGAGTTTAGAGTCTAAGTATACTCCCCCCTTAGATTTTGGTAGACGATGTAAGACTCCTACACTCGCTTTAGCGGTATAGTAAGATATACAGGATAGTAGCAGTATACTATAAGCAACGAGCCTACGAGAAATATACGATATCCGAGAAATGCGCCGGTCGTACCCTCGAGTAGGAAGCTACACCTTTATAATAACTACCCACGACTACAACAACCTTAAATACCTCTACCCCTTAGCTAGGGTAGATGCAGCTCCAAGTCCAAATCCAAATCTAAGTCCAAATCCAAATCCAATTTCGAATCCAAATACCGATACCTAATATATACGAATAGCTACGTATATATTACTAGCTATAGGAGTAGCCGAGAAAATCTTTTCTTATCCCTCGACGATATCTACCTCTAGACTAGCTACTCCGCTATATGTACTAGGGACTGCACCTCTAGCGTCTACTATACGCTCTTAAAACAGGCACGTACTATAGAGAGGTTTCTACTATAGAAAGAGGATGTCTCGGGGGTAAAAGGAGCCTTCCAGACTAAAATTCCTACTCTAATAGCTTCGCCTACTACTCGCCGCGCTCCTTATTCGCTCCTTGTCTTCTCTATAGACAGCCCCCTAACGACGACTTCCGGCTAGTTGCTAGAGAAGAAAGAATCCGGATTATAGAGGACTAATACCTAGGGAGATATACCCTCCCTACCGGCCGACTATCCCCTTATAGATATAATAGACGTTATAGACGTTATAGACATTATAATACGAAAGGTTACGTAACTAACAGATTATTACTATTAGTAGAGAGATATAGCGAGGATGCCGGCGCTATTTTAACATACCGTAGTAGCTAAGGGCGAGGGTCCTTCTTACTAGCTAGACTACCTACTACCTTAACGACGACTTCCGGCTAGTTACTAAGGAGAGAATCTAGACTACGGAAGAAGAAGTTCTAAAGATATACCCTCTTTGCCGTCCGCCTGTCTCCTTATAGACACGATAGATACTATAGACATAAATAGATAAACGATTACGTAACCGGTAGATCGTTACTAGTAGTAGAGCCGGAAGAAGTAGGTGCTAAGTCTCCTTAACGCGGGTATAGCGAATACCCTAAGAACAATGTCGGCGCGGTCTTAACACACCGTAGTAGCTAGGCGGGTAAAGAATATCTAACTAGTAGCGTATTCTCTAGGGGAATAGACGTACGAGCGCCGCTCGGACTACCTTACGGCTAGAGTAGTAATAATCGTCCTATTACCGATATTAGCACTATTATCGATGTTAGCACTACTAGCATCACGAGCACTACCGTGCCTCGCATACGAGAGTAGGACCCGCCGCTCCATTACTAAGTACCTAGAGATTTAAAGAAAGTAGCTAGTGCACCTAGTACTACGGCCGTATACGAGAACACTATCTACGGCTCTATATACGCGCTACCGCCTCCCTTATATAGAGGCACTATCGAACCTTCGCTAGGCTTATAATGTTAACTAGACTATTAGGAGTTACTAGTCTAGGAAAGGTTCTAGTACTCCTAGATACTACTAGTACCTAGTCCACTCCATACCTTATTTCTATAACTTCCCTTTCGAGACTCTAGTATCGCCGTCGAGCTTAAAACAGTGTTAGCTCGCGGATCTAATAGTAATAAGCGGATCCGATACCGATAGCCCCCTCTAGGCGACGTAGTAATACTACTAGCCCTATTAAGAGTCTCGCTTTCTTTACTAGACTAATAGTCTAGGAAATACTAAAATACTAGCCTACATCCCCTCCGAAGCATAAAAGAGATACTGTAACTACTCCTGTTTGCTTATATCTCTAATGTACCTACTTCTAACGAAGTGCTTTAGTTTCTTAGCTAAAAGAATCTACTCTATCGATACCTAAAGACAAACCCTCGTCCTCTAAGGAACAACCTACTAGCGACTAGTCCGCTATCCCTACTAAGCGTAAGTATATAGCTAGCGCGTCCGAA
>JALRMM010000220.1:15601-61094 GCA_026122155.1 Zymoseptoria crescenta | reverse complement strand
AAGGTAGAGGAATTAGTCGAAGTCGTCGCCGATAGCATCTTTATCGATAGCTAGTTTAGCTTACGTAGCGAGATGCTAATCTTCCCATTCCGATCGTTTGCCGCTAAAGGTTCGTAGCGTAGGAATACGCTCCTTTGGGCGGCGAGGGGCGTCGTCGTTATATATTATAGTCGTCGTAGTCGTTTCCGGAGTAGCGAGAGTCGAGCTACTCGCTTCGGGCATTAGTTCTTCTTGTTGTTTTCCAGCGATAGCGAGCTATCTTTCGAGCTCGCGTTTAGCTACTTCTATAGCCCAGTGTCGTTCGAGGTGTTACGTATCGTTCGTTGCGAGTTAGGTCTAGAATTCTTCTTGGATTCGAGCTATTTCTACTCGCATAAGTTCCTAAAATTCAGGCGGTATTTCCATCGGGGTAGCCATTCGATATTAAGCTTTAGAAAATGTAAGGGTCCGAACCGAAGTTATATACGAAGGTCTAGATCCGAATGTATAAAATTCTAAAGCTACCGAAAGGAAGATCTATCTACGATAGCGATACGTCGAGTATAAGTCGAAGGCGTACGTAGCGTAGCTTAGCGTATACGTGGCCTCCGCGTAACCGGATCGGACGTCCGATCGGGTCGTCGGGCGTCGGGTTATTAGACGTTTAATAGGGCGTCGGGCGTCGGGCGTCGGGCGTCGAGCGTCGGGCGTCGGGCGTCGGGCGTCGGGTAGTAAAGCCGGCTAGCCTTAGGTACTAGCCTCTAACACTAACGCTAGAACTACCTATAAACGCCGTCGGTATACGGCTCCTAGGCTATCTCTAGCTTAGTTATTACATTTATAAAGACCTTGATATACTCGTAATTATCGTCGATTTTAAGCTATTCCTCCTATAGCTCCTTTATAATCTTATCGCGACTTATGCGCTACGCTATTTCGTCCTTACTTACGGGCTTATAGGGTATATTAGCCGTGTTTAGTAGTAGTAATTAATCCCCTTCCTATAGTCGGCCGCTATAGTCGGTACTTACCGGCGTACCTATATAGTCTTCGGGTTTATCTTAAGTCTTAGGCTGCCTATCGCCTATAGATTAGGAGCCGGGAAGAGAGTCTAGTAGATCGCTATTGCTCTTCGGCGCTCTAGAAAGTAATTTCGCTATAGCTATTAAAGCTAGTAGAGAAGAGGAAGGATCGGAAAGTAGGAAGTCGTTACCTACTAGAAACCGCGTAGTAGCTATAGCTAATACGTCTAGATCTGACGACGAGGACTATATCGCCGAGGTAGAGGTAGATATAGCCTAATACGAAGCTTTCTATATAGCTACTCGTTGTCTTACTACTTTTTACGCTTACTAATACTAGGCATTTCCTTATATAGTCGGCTTATATAGTCGGCTTATATAGTCGGCTAAAGTTCGATCGGTCTAGCTGCTATTAATAGCCGAGATTATAGATAAATGTTAGCTGAAAATTTAATTCCAAGTGAAAATTCGTAGTTTATATATCGCGGTCGCGATTTAGTATACGGCTTATCTCGTACTAAGGCGTATAGCCGGCTTTAGTAGTCGGCGCCTTCGATTTAGAGTAGCGGACGTTAAATACCGACGATGTTATAATGTTGTTATATTTCGGAAGTCGAGGTATAGCGACCGCTACTAAGGACTAAAAGATAACGTTAGAATTTAAGATCTCGAGAAAAAGTGGGTCCAATAAGTTAGACCTCCAAAAATAGCCGGATCTTATCGAAATTAGCTAGAGAGTTGTCCTATATACAGTACGAGGACAGTACTATAGCCGGCGGTGTAGTCGTTAAAGCTATTAGCGTTTACCTACGTCGAAATCTCGATATCTTAGTTTATAGTATTAGAAGCGAATTGTTAGAGCCGCTAATATAGGCTAAGGGCGGCGCGAATTCCGGGATCTCGGGATAACGTTATTACTACTAGCTCCTAGCCGGTCGCACTTATAGGCTTCGGAGTTAACGGACTTAACGTATAGCTAGCATATATAGTCGGTAACGAAATAGACCTACCTATAGGTAAAAATTCGAATATATAAAAGATTTTAATGCGGAAGATAGTCTTTCGTTTAACGACCGGCGTCCTTATTAAGGATAGTCTTAGAGTATCCGACCGGAAACTCGAACCTAGTATACTATAAGAGGAAGTTAAGGGCAAGAGAAACCTTGGAATACTACCCTACTATCTACGCTGTTTATATCTACCTTACTATCCGCGCTACCTATGTTTAAGGTAGTTTCCGGGAGTATATAACTACCTAATAGCGCTAGACGCGATAGTAAAACGATAGGTAATACATTCTATATTTTTGGACAATTCTATACTTTATGTCGTTTAGGTTATTTCTTTAGGTTAATCCTAAAAATCTATACGGTTAACCTAATAAGAATTTTGGTTAACCGTTTTTCTTTAGTTATCCTAAAATTTACGGTGAACCTAGTAAAGCCGCACCTAAATTCCAACTTAGGTTTCTAAAACCTAACCTAGCCTAACCGTACCGTTATAAGGTCTATACCGTAAGTTCTTATACTAGCGCATAGGGCTACTTAAGGTTAAGCGACGTATTAGTAACCTTATATACGAGCTGGAACTCCTACCGACGATAAGGATCCACCTAGTCGTCTCGATTACCTAGCTAACTAAATACCTAGTTAGTGTCGATCTATACGGCCGAGAGCTAACTCGCCCCGGTCTAGTGCAAATAGAAGAAGAAGACTCTAACCCGGAGAACCCCTATTACGAGATCGAGCGTCTCCTTAGTAAGCGTACCTACCGAGGAAAGACATAATACCTTATTAAATAGCTAGGCTACCCGGACAACGAGAACTAGTAGTACGACTTGGATAACCTAAGCGACGCTCTAGAGTACGTAGAGGAGTACGACCGTACGTACCTAGAACTACCTATTGTCCTTAGACGTCGTACCCGCTATAGAATCGCTACGGACGAGACGGAGGACTACGAGGTTATATATACGAGGCGGAGATAGTAGTATTAAGCCGACTAACTCGCCGACGCTAGGATCGAGCTTACTAAGGCATTATTTACCCTTCGACTTACTAAGGTATTAAACGGCCGCTAAGGCCGGACATTTTCTCTATATTGTTGTTAATCTATAGGCGAAGTTTACCTATAAGTTACGTTTTACTTTACTACTCCCGTATTAGATATCCGAGTTTGTCCTATCTATATAAACCTTACCTCCGACTATAACCTAATAGCCGACTTACGTACGCGTACCCTTTCCTACGGCATTAATTACCCGCGTATACCTAGCCGGACACCGAGGATAGCGTTAAGTAGGTAGAAATAAGCCGGGCTAAAGGCGGCGGAGACCTATAAGAAAAACGCGGCGGCGAGGAACGACGCGCCCGAGGGTACTAAGAGCGACGAAATAAAGCGCGCGTAGGACAGCCCGGCGAACGTTAAGACTCCCGAGGGCACTAAGAGCGAAGCGAAGAACAATGCCCCCGAGAGCGCTAAAGATAATAGCCTATTCGTCCCGGAAACTAGGACTATATAGTATAGGCCTATATAGTCGGATAACTCCGCGTCGCCGGTAATAAATAGCGCGTAGCCGCGCGAGCTAATTGCCCTAGGTAATAGCGTCCTTTAGCTAATTATCCTAGGTAGTAGCTCCCTACGCTCTAAGAAGGCTAATATGTTTAAAGAGGAGGAGAGCCCTACTAAGTTAACGTAGGTAAGCGTAACATAGCCTTCGATTCTAGAACCGACCGCTACGTAGAAGAAAGCGCGCTCTAAGAAGGCTAATATATTTAAAGAGGAGGAGAGCCCTACTAAGTTAACGCGGGCAAGCGTAATATAGCTTTCGATCCTAGAACCGACCGCCGCGTAGAAGAAAGCTAACGACGACTAGGAGCGCCTAGGACATAAGGTACGCGTAGCTAAAGCCTAGCGCGCTATGCTCCTATACTAACTACTAAAGGATCCCGAGGACGCGATCTCCTAGGCTATAATAGACGTAAGACACCTACCTATAAAAGCCGGCTTAAAGTCGTACCCCTTAAAGGAAGCGGATATCGTACCTCTATCTATTCGCGAAGGTTAGGTAGTATTCTTCGAGCTCCCTATATAGGACTTGCGAGGGGTTAGTATTTTTATAATAGGCCTAGAGAACAAGCTCCTAGCATTCTTCCCCTCTCCTTAGGCAATCCGCGCCGCTAAAATGTTCCCCCCTATTCCGGAGCTAATGCTCGGAAACGATTATATCCTTACGTTATACTACCTCGTACGAATTAGCTTTACCGAGGAAGCCGTACGCGCGATTATAATAGAGGGGTACTACTTCCGACTATTAGTAGTCGAAGGCCTCCTTAATTTACGTAAGTCCTCCTACGCGTAAGTCCCCTTTTCGAAGATAGTTAACCTTCTCGTATACCTCTCTTTATAAGACGACAACCCCGTCGTTCGCCTCCCGGGATACTAGTAGAAGCATACCTTTACTAGCCTCGAACATAAGGCGTAGCGTACGGCCTTATCCTCGCCGACTAAGGAGTAGTATACCTTTACCTAGGTAGCTACCTTCTAGGCGCACCTACGGTACCGCCCGCACCGCACTATAGCTATCTAGAACCCGAAGAAGAGCCGAATAGTATTAATTCGCATTTTAGATAACTTTAACCGAGACGAGCGTTCGGACTAGCGCTAGGGCGACGCCTACTTTAAGGACTCTCTACTCTAGGAGTAGATACCGGGTAAGGGCCTATAGTAGATTAAGAAGCTAGTAGCCGAGGATAAGAACACCCCGGTATAGCCTATAACTAACAAGGCGGCCTTAAACCTAGTGCCTACTAAGAAACTATCGGCTAACGTAACCTCCGAGTATACTAGTAAGGATAGGTAGGGCAACATACGTAGGGGTAGTTAGGGTGCCTTACTGCCTAAGAAGAAGCAACCGCAAGACGAGGACATCCTATCCTTAGTAGCGGACATCGCGAAACCGGCGCTCGTTAACCCTATAGTAGTTAACGCTACGTTAGGACGTCTCCGTATAGAAGAGGAGATTAATCCCGATATACGAAAGGCACGCGCTGCTCTCTAAGACCTCTATCGCCGAAGCCCTACGAGCTAGGGCTATACCTCCCTCGTAAAGAAGGCGACCTAGCTATTACGCGAAGATAGATTTCCTAGCGCGACCCTCCTAGAAGTCGTAGACTAGGAGACAGTTTAGCCGGGTATTACTATCGACGACGCTACTACCCCGGGTCTACCGCATAACATACTCCCCCGTAAGAACGTTAGCATACGCTACCTTACCGCGTACGACGCGCTAGCGAAAGCCCGGGACGTAGTATACGATAAGGACGTAATCCGTATAGCTTAGGACGCCCTACGCGCGAGAGGATAGTACGCTACCCTAACATATATTAAAGACTACTCCTTCCCTTAGATAGGACTTGTCGCCCGTAGCGAAGCTAACGCCGAGTTTACTCTTTAAGTTAATAGCGCCTAGGAAGACGATAACGACGATAACCGCGCTATCTACGACTTCCTTACGAAGCTACATAACAACCCCTTAACATTCCTCCGTGTTAAGGCTAAGTAGATCCGAGAAATCTTTAAACGCCGCTTCGAGTCGGATACCGCTATCGACGACATTATCGACCTAACTATAGAGTAGGCGGACTTTATCGTTAGAATCCCGAACGAGGCTCCTCGCCCTACTATACCTTAGTAGGTAGACTAATCCCCTATATTAAACCCGTAGTAGGGAGACTAATCCCCTACATTAAACCCGTAGTAGGTAGACTAATCCCCTACGTTACCTAAGTAGGCGGACTAATCCCGTACTACCTTAACTCCCCGGCGGATTACTCGGTAGGTAGCCTAGGCCTCCGGTACGAAGTTGTGGAAATACGGGGTTAGATAGTCCGAGGATACCTTCTACTTCGCTATCTATAAATCCGTTACAAACGGTAGTACCCTACCGCTTAACTCCTACCTCGAGGACCTAATAGTCGGCGCTCTAACGAAGTATATAGACGAGGGTTACGTCTCGCCAAACACCCTTCGGGAGGCGTATCTATATAATTTTAATTCTAAGGGCTACCTAGAGAGGTCGCGCCGGCTAATAGGACGCCCTTACGTTGTCGATAACGGCGGAAACGGAGTCCTAGGGTTATAAGGCGGATGCATCCTTCTTATAGAAGAACATATCGCGAAACTCCTCGACCCGGAAGGTAAAGCCTAGGTTTAGTTCGACCCCCTCCGACTCCCGAGTAGCGACATAGTTACCTTAGGTAGTAACTACGTAGATAAGGGCTAGAAGCAACTAGTAAAGAATAGGATAATCCGCCCCCGCCTCCTACCTTTAACAAAGCTATTCGAAAACTAGGCCCTAGTTACCTAGCTAACTAAAGTAGACTAGGACAGAATAGACGGAGAGATAATAGACGACGTCTAAGCGGCCGCCGAAGACGCTACCCTCGACTAGCGGGATCGCTAAGCCCTATAATACGTATACGATACATAGCGACTAGTATAGACTAAGGAGAACGTCGCCTAACTTCTTAATATAAACGGTAAAGCTAACCTATACTAGATGCCCGAGAAGACGCCGCTACGTAACTACTAGGACCTAGGCTACTAACTCGTCTTTAACGTAGAGATATTCCGCGCTCGATTCGAAGCACTTACGTAGGAGTAGCGTAACTAGCTAGGGCTTACCCTTCTATCTACCTATCGAAAGATGCTACCCCCGGCAATCCTAGCGCTACTACTACTAGTAACGAATACCGCACTATAACCCTCTACTCCCGGCCTCCGACAATTAAGCCCCTCGGTAATAGATAACGACATTACCTTCTAAATAGGTATATCTACCTAGGCGCGCCTAATCGCGGCGGTATAAACCCTCTATAATATAACTATGGACGCGGTCGACTTAGTAGCTAACTACGGCGACTAGCTAGCGTACGACCTCCGAGACGCCGGTATCCTAGGACTAAATATTAACGCCTTTACTAGGTCCCTCCTTTCGCGCTACCGCTAATACGAGTTCGTCGTATTTATAGCGGCATCCCGTAAGCGTAAGGGCATTACTCTCCTAGACACTACTATCGGTAAGGTACTAAAACACGTCGATACGCACCCTACTAGCGCCCTACGCTACCTCGACAACCCTAGCCTAGTCTATACCCCGGACTCCGCCGACCTCTCTACTATAGTACGCCCGACCTACCCGACTACTACTCCCGCGGCGACTACCCCCGCTATTAAGCGTAAGCTCCGTAAGTAGGGCGGCACCGACTTACCTCGTAAGAAGTAGAAGAAGGCTAAGGGGACCGATTCCCTATAGGTAGATTAGAGCTTGCTCGGAAAGAAGGACTAGCGAGGAGGATAGACTTGTTTTTTGTTTTGTTTTAATTTTTAATATAGTTTTTAGCGTAACACTACGGATAGTGTGTCCGTTCTTCGTATAGGGGGGGGTAATATTACGGGACGCCGGGCTTAGCGCCCCCGGGTAGTGCATACCTTTAGCAATAGCAGATAGATAGAGAACTAGCTTTCCCATATACTTAATTCCGGTTTACACGTTCCCTTGTTAGTTTAGGCTTGTAAATCGCTTACCTCGAATGTCCGCTATATAGTTAGGGTTTAGCTTATCCTAGAGCTTCTCCTACTTCTCCTCTTTACTATCAAACTTAATATATAGGAGGTAGGAGTTAAAAGTAGCGAAGAAGTCGCTAAATAGCTCCCTTACGCCTTACTATAGAATATAGAACTTATTCTTCTTCTTTTAACGTAGGAAGTAATTGCCCTACGAATCCTCTATTACGGCGAAGACCTAAGTAGTGGAGGTAAAGATATCTATATTAGGGACGAGATAGCTATAAGCTATACCCGTAGTGTTGTTAATAATAAGGGAGATATAAACCCGCGACTTCTTACCCTTAAGGTAGATAGCTATCTTACTCTACTACTCGGTAAAGGGGAGCTTATTATTATCCTTAGTCTTATCTATACCGGAGAACTACGAAGGAGCCTTAAAAGGATTATACTTACGTTAGCGACGAACGCGGACGCTACCGTTACTTAAATTATTAGCGGAGGAGTTTTTATTCGGTGCCTACTTCTCGCTAATTACTACTCGAGTAGCTCGCTTAGGTCTACGCGTATTAGAAGTGGCTTAGGAATGTTCGTAGGCTGGAACCGAAAAACAAGAGAGCTTAATAGGTAACAACTCGATTCGATAGAGAGAGGAATAGACTAGAGAGGTCTCGCCTATCTATATATGTTCCTTCGCATACTAACGGAGGGCCCTTAGTCGCCGGTAGAGGCCTAAAGGCCGTCTATACGGACATAGAGGTCCCTCTATTGTTAGTGCGAGCTCTTCTATTATTTCCTACGCCGGGTTGTTCTAGGTAGCGAAAGATAAGGGTAGAAAGGGCTAGGATAGTAGCTATTAGTAAGGGCTTCCTTACATTACCCCCCTCCCCCCTTCGCGGCTATCCTTAGTCGTATTCCGTATTATATAGCCGTATGTGCTCGGTGTCCCGATTTGGAAGAAAAAGTGGGTCCACCCTTTTTTTTTTTTTTTAAGTCTTTAGTTTCGGCCCTCTTTTTTTTTAACTTTCTCTTCTATAAACCCACCTAAAGTAAGTAGCCTTAAGGGGCAGTAGAATAGTCTAGATTAGCGCTAGATTAGCTAACCTTCGGTCTAGATTGCTATAATGTCGTACGCTCTAAGCTATCTACGTAAGAAGTACGAGTAGTCGGTCCTAGCTAGCGAGTATAACGCTAATCTGTACTCTTCCTACCTATCGGCGGTTAAGGAAGGCTAGGATCTCTCTAAGATCTACTAGCTATCCAAGATTAAGCCTCCGGATAGTATTACGGCCAAGTACGTAGGTTGCCTATATAATAAGAACGTAGACTATCTCTAGGTAGGTCCTCCCTACCCTATTCTAGCTCGTTCTAACTCTCTCTAGATACCTCTAGATTCCGAGAACGCCTAGAAGGCTATTAATGCCGACATTAAGACTACCTATAACCGCAACCGTACTCCTACGGAGGTAGAGGACCTACGTAACCGCGTCTTATACTATACTAGCACTATAGAGGCGTAAGTTGTCCGTTCTAGCCTGTTCTAGACTAGCCTACTAATAGACTAGGTCTCTAGGAAGTTAGATAGCAGCTTCCGTAGCAAGGATAGTCTCTCGTAGTACCCTAGAACGTCGACTTAGGAGGAGACGAGGTAGAAGGTAGTAAAGCGGGACCGTTCGGCTAAGGCTATACTTAACTAGGCTATAGGTATCCCTAAATAGCGCATTCTAGGACGAGCTAATATATTCCGTAGACCTCTAGCGACACCCCCTCTAAGAAGCGTCGCCTTATCGATATGTCTAAGGGAGGCAAGTCCGATAAGGCGCGTACTAACGCGGCTAAGGGCCGTCTAATCGTTATAAGCACCGCCTTAGAGATTATAAATTAGGCTATGTTAAGGAAGGGCACTAAGTTAGGTAAGCTGCGTAAGTTAGTGTTCCTAACTATAGCTAAGGACCGTAGTAAGGTAGAAGATAGCGATAGTAACTCCGATTAAGCTAGAATAGTCCAGAAAGGGTAATTAAGGGGAGTTAGCGCCTAGGTATAATATATAACGCCGCCAAGGTACTTAGTAGGGCCCTTTGGAGTTAAATAGTGTAGAACAGGTCTTTTCGGGCTATCTTAGTCTAGAATAAAGCTGTCCGCGTAGTGAAAATGTCCCTATATTCTCCTAATTCCTTTTAGAAGCCCCTAAGTCCTTTAGGATTTCGAGATTTTCCTACGCCGGCCTCGTAGCTCCTTCTAGCCTATTCTACGCCTATAAGCCCGTATCGTAGCCTTACTAATATTTACTGCGGGCTCCTAGGAGTTCTCCGTGTCTTCGTAGCCCTTCTACTTAATAAGGTACTCGCGATTATTTAGGTCGTCTACGCGTTCCTATAGTATACGATCGACTTCGTACTCGACGCCCTCGCCTATATTGTAACGTATTATCCCCTACTATTCTCGGCTAGAATAGTCCGGAACGGACCTCTTAAGTAGGGAGACGTAGAAGGTCGGGTAGATCTTAAGCGAGTCTAGGAGGTCGAGCGTATATACTACCTTATTTACGACCGCCTTAATCTTATAGGGGCCGATATACTTATAATCGAGCTTTAGCGATAGTCGGAGCGACTTAATATTACGAGTGCTTAGGTAGACCTTATCCCCTACCCTAAAGGAGATGTCCTTTCTTCCCTCGTTAGCCTATCGAGCTATGTCCCTCTTCGATCGGGCTAGTCGGGAGCGGAGTCTCTTCTAGTTAGATACAACCTAGTCCGCGAGCTATACTGCCTAGGGTGCCTCTCCTTCCTCCTAGCGTATTCTAGGCTAGTAGTATCTCTACGGGTCCCTCGCGGTATTAGCCTAGAAGGGAGTAACCCTAGTCGCGGTGTAACGGCTATCGTTATAGGCGAATTCGGTAGTAGAGAGTAGCGGGGCCTAGTCGTCCTATTTATAGTTATAGTATATACGTAGGTACTACTCGAGGGTCTAGTTCTACCTCTCTATCTACCTATCGGTTTGCGGGTAGAAGGCAGTACTTAGTTTACGACGTACCCTAAGGTAGTAGTAGAACGTGCTCTAAAACTTGGAGGTTAAGATTAGGCCTCGATCCGAAGTAATAGAGGCCGGGGGTCCGTATAGGCGGATTACCTCCCTTATTAGGGTCTTAGCAAGTTCCGCCGCCGTTATTATCTTCCGGTAGGGGACATAATAGGCTATCTTAGTGCATCTATCGACGATAACTAGTATACTATTATAGGATTGCCCGAGAAGCCTACTCTTAGGTAGATCCGTTATAAAGTCGAGCGTAATGTCGGCCTATAGCGTTAGGGAGGGAGGCTTAGGATATAGAAGGCCGTAAGGTTTATGCCGGTAGGGCTTAGCCCTATTATAGGCCTAGTAGGTACGGACGTAATCCTTTATATACTAGCGCATCTTAGGCTAGTAGAAACCGCGCTATAGTAGTTCTAAAGTCCGAGCGAAACCGAAATAGCTAGTAAGGGGGTTATCGGGTAATTACGTACCTAAGGTAGTCTACCCAATCCTTATAGAACTCGTACTTACTTAGATTAGCGTATAGTTTATACTAGCGGAGGCGCTCTAGTACTTGTCGTACGTAGTCCTTATATTCCTCGAGCGTTTCGGAGAAAATTAGAATGTCGTCGAGGTAGACGACGTAGAAGACATTAATTAGCCCGACTAGTGCGCTATTAATAAAGTTCTAGAAGATAGCCGGGGCGTTATAGAGCCCGAAAGGTATAACTATATATTCGAAATAGCCGTATCTAGTCCGGAATGCCGTCTTCTACTTATTACCGTCGCGTATACGGACGCGATAGTACGTGTAGCGTAGGTCTATCTTAGTAAAGTACCTAGCGCCGGATAGCTAGTCTAGGGACTCTCCGATTAGGGGTAGTCTACTCCTATTTCTTACCGTAACGGCGTTAAGCCCCCGATAGTCTACGTAGAGGCGTAGAGTGCCGTCCTTCTTACGGGCGAAGAGTATCGGGGCGCCTACTAAGGAGGTAGAGCGCCGGATAAAGCCGTTCGCTAGGTATTCGGATAGCTAATAGCGTATAGCCTCTATCTTAGCCTCCGAGAGGGCGTATATCGGGCTAAAAGGGATCTTAGCGCTATCTACTAGGTCGATCCGGAGGTCGTAGGGTCTATATAGGGCGAGCTCGCTCGCGAGCTCCTCTAAGAAGACATCCTTAAAGTTAGAGTAGGCTTAAGGGATACCTTCGTTTCCCGGAATAGTCCCTTCTAAGACGTTCTAGATCGATATAGTATAGAGGGCGGTATTCGTACCCCCGAGGCATTCCCGGTAGAACCTTTCTAGCCCTACTATCGCTATAGCTAGGCGCTTTAGCGGCTTCTTCCTCTAGGAGACCTTCTTAGAGAAGAAATTAACACTCGGGTTATATCCTTCTAGCTAGGGCATTCCTAAGACTACCTAAAAACTATAGATATATCCTATCCTAAAGGTGTCGACGTACCCTCGGAGCTTTCTATCGGTGTCTACGTACTTATAGGAAGCCCTAGCTTCCCTAAGTACGTAGAGGGACTGCCCGTTTAGGGTCTTATACCGAGTCGCCGTAGGGGGCTCCTAAACGGCCTACCCTATGTCGCGGGTAAGGAGGTAGTCGTAGAAGTTGTCCTAGGCGCCGCTATCTATTAGTCCCTTAACCTTCCTAGTCTTCCCTAGACTATTTAGGGTTAGGTTAACTTATATTAGGCGCCCCTACTAGGTACTACGCTATCCCGGACCGGACCGGCGTTACTATTCTTCGCTATAGAGGACCTAGCCTACCTAAAGAGTAGCGTCTACTTAGGGGGCGTCCCTTTTTCCTAGTCCTTCTAGAGAGAGGGGTTCGGGCAGTTACGCCTAATATAGCTAACCTACTAGTATCTATAGTAGGTTACCTTAGATAGGCCCTTCTAGTCTAATCCGTCGTTAGACCTATTCTTCTTAGGCTTAGGCGGGTTCGAGGCGTTACTAGACCGCTTCCTCCCGCATCTATTACTACGTCTAGAACTAGAGGTCTCCCTTACCTCCTACTTCTCGGCCTCGATAATCCTATACGTCTTATTAACCCTCTTCTCTACCTCTACTAGGCTTGCCGGCGGGGTAGGGTAGTTAGAGAGGATCCTCCTATACGTAAGGGGTAGAGCCGAGTAGAGATTAAGGACTTTTCGATTATCGCTACTCTCGTCTAACTCCTTCTAGAGGATCTTTAACTCCTTTAGGAGTTTATTAGGGGCGCGGGTTCCTAGCGAAGCCTTCTTTAGCTATTTATAGGCCTTCTCGCGGCGTTCCGCTTTAGTACCTATATAGTTAAGCATAACCTATTTTATTATAGCCTAAGTTAGCGCTCCCTAGTAGCTATTGCTATCTATATAGCGCTCCTAGTAATCCTACTAGAGCTTTCCTATATAGTCTATAGCGTAATCGACCTTACGATCCTCTCGATTAGTAAAGCCCTAGTACCTTCGGAACGTACGTTCTAGAGCCTGGACCTAATCCTTATAATTAGCCCGGGTCTTACCCTCGAAGACTAGAGGTTCCTTTAACTTAGGTAAACTGTCCCTTATCTTATCGGAAGGGTCGATTCCTATAAAGAGCTTAGTAAGAGTCTCTTATCGGGGGCTTATTAGGTCGCCTCCCGTTACTTCGGACTAGAGTTCCTTTATCCTACGCTAGAGTTCTATAAACTCGTAGGTAGCGCGGGTAGTCTAGTTAAAACGTTCTCGCTCTACGCGAGACTCCTAAGTAGAGAAGCTATCTATCGGGGAAAACAGCTAGCCGGTAGGTTCTAGGCCTTACTAGCCCGAGGTAGCCTTAGCGGATAGGTCGGGGAGCGAGTCGGTACCCGGTTAGTATAGGGTAGCATTAGATAAGGACTTATCCTATCTTCGCGAAGATTTGGGTACTATGTCGAGCTATTTCGGTACCGTTATACGGGTTGTTTAATCGAATCGCGTGTTAGAAGTAGCTTAGGAATATTCGTAGGCTGGAACCGAAAAACAAGAGAGCTTAATAGGTAACGACTCGATTCGATAGAGAGAGGAATAGACTAGAGAGGTCTCGCCTATCTATATATGTTCCTTCGCATACTAACGGAGGGCCCTTAGTCGCCGGTAGAGGCCTAAAGGCCGTCTATACGGGTATAGAGGTCCCTCTGTTGTTAGTGCGAGCTCTTCTATTATTTCCTACGCCGGGTTGTTCTAGGTAGCGAAAGATAAGGGCAGAAAGGGCGAGGATAGTAGCTGTTAGTAAGGGCTTCCTTATAACGCGTAACCGGAGTATATCCTACGTTAGCGTTGTTATTAGGGCGTATATCGCGTAAGAACTTCTTAGCGTAGGGAGTAACCTTACGAGCTAAGAGGTCGTTAAGGGGGACCCTTACTAGTTCGTATTAACGTACGAAGGGATTAGTTTGCTCTATAGTAGTATTAAACTTATTGTTAGAGTCCTTATTATCTAATCCGAAGAGCGCTAAGATCTCGGGGTTAGCGTTAGGCGCTTTCGGGTTCGGGTTCTATTATCTAATGCAGAAGGCAAGTCCTAGCTCTTTAATTATATAATCTAGGTCTTCGTCCTTTATAGCGAGGTATTCGTCTACTATAATACCGACACCTTCGGTGTCGAGGAAGATATTATCTAAGACGCCCTTCTCGCCCTACTATATTAGGACATTAGAGACTAGCGTAAACTACACCGTAAGTCCCTTAGCCTTAGCCTCTACGCGTACGTAGACTAGCTTCTTAGTGTCGCGCTCTTTCTTATAGCGGCGTATACGCTTAATAGTATTCTTTAGCGTACTCTCCGTAGTACCTATCTTCTTTATTAGGGCCTCGTATTTACGGGTTATCGTAGATAGTTCGTCTTCTAAAGATTCTACCTAGTCGAAGCGCTTGCCTAGTTACTAAGTTATACTCGTGCGCTATTCGTCTAGCTTAGTAATACGAGCCTTCTATTCCTTATAACGAATCTTAACGTTGTCTAATATATCTATCTACTTCTTAGGGTGCGTTTGTACGCGCTTTACCAAGTCTTCCTTATCCGTAATGCCTACGAAGTAACTAATGTTATATCGGTATCTACCCTTACCTACGCCTACCCCGCTCTTAACTATATTATACGGGACGGCGAACTAGAGGTTAAGAGTTATGTTAGCGCTATACTTACTACGGCCGGTAGAGCCTTAGTCTACTTGGAAATCGATGTATCCTTAATTAACTTCGGTAGGTTCGTAATCGAGCTCCGCTTCCTATATAGTAAGTTTGTCTTAGGTAGCTTCTTCCTCGTCGTCGAAGGGTATGCTTCCTAGTACGGGCTACTAGACCTTACGGGCGGTGCGCTTAGTCTAGGATAGCTCTCGGCCTTAGGTATAACTATCTACGGATAAGGCATCGGAAACGTTACCTAACTTACTATCTTACGCTTTTATGCTAGCGGCCTTACCTAGAGGTAGCGCTATCTAGTTCCTATTACGCTTCTTCTAGTACGAGAAGGTGTTATTAATCCTTAATTAACTAAAGTCTTTAGAGTTACTTATGCTAAGAGTACTAAAGGTTTTACGCGTATACGTCCTAAACGGAATCTATAAGATCCTCGAGTAGGGTTCGATAGGATGTTATAACACGGGCACTTAATAAAGGGCGTAGTAAGTAATTGAAATTCGTAACTAATTTAGAATATCCTATAACGGACAAGAAGGTCGAGAAGCGAGCCTTCGAAGGTAACTAAATAGCGACGGGAGTAGCCGGAGTAACGATACGGTCGGGGCCTAAGGTAGACCCGAGGGCGTCCCGTAACACCTTCCTACTCCTATCTTTTGCTACCTAGAACAACCTAGCGTAGGAAATAACAGAATCGCTTGTACTAGCAATAGAGGGACCTTTACGCCCGTATAGACGGCCTTTAGGCCTCTACCGGCGACTAAAGGCCCTTCGCTAGTATACGAAGGAACGTATATAGTTAAGCGAGACCTCTCTAGTCTATTCCTCTCTCTATTAAATCGAGTTGTTACCTACTAAGCTCTCTTGTTTTTCGGTTCTAACCTACAAATATCCTTAAGCTACTTCTAATAGGTCTACTAATAGCCTTCTAAGCACGCTTCTCGGATAAGGCGTTTCTTACTATTACTAATAATAGCTAGAGTAATAGAGACAACGGCATATTATAGTTGTAATACTTTAATATAACGAGTCTACTATCTACGCCTAGCCGATAGTAATTACTTATTATAGACGGCTACTCTATATATAAGGACCTCGAATTTATTAACTACGCTATTGCTAACTATATATAGCTTGTCTATCTACTAAGCTATTTAATATATCTTCTATAGCCGCTTAACGTTAGAATCTTTAGCCCTCTAAAGGCTATATATAGCTTAATACTACTCCGGCTAATAGCTAATAAAGGACTAATATAGGTAACTAAGAAGGACTTCCTAGAGGTTTATACGGATATAAGGGCAATAGTGTTTAATAAGTGCAATATTACGGCTTTATTTAGAGCAACTAGTATTATACCTCTTAACGTAGAAGCAGTTCTTAGCAAGCTTCTACCTACGTTTACCGCCGACATCTTACTACTAGCTAAACGACGAGCTATAGCGACTTACTTTGCACTATCCGGCTCTTTCTTCGTAGATAAGAACGTGGACTCGCTACTGCTACTACTAGGTCTATATCTACGAACGCCGTTACGCTAGCCTCTAAAGGATATTAGCTCGCCTTAATATACGCCGGCTATACGCTATCGATTAAAGCGGACTATAAGTAAGATAGAGCTAGCTAGCGACCTTATTAAGACGCTTAGTAAGGGTATACCTAAGAGGATTAGTCGGCTCTATAAGTAGGCAATTAAGAGCATTGCTATTATTATGAATATAGTCGACCTTTTACTTACTAAAAACTAATAACTCCGTAGTAGTAAGGCTCGTATAGTGCAACGGAAGTCTACTAAGAAGCTCGTTACTAAGGGGCAACGGTTTAATACTACCTTCCGTAACGAGCTACTCGTGGAGCTAGCTAATAAGGATTAATTAGATACTATAGTTAAGTATTATAGATAACGCATTATTACTCTTAAAGCGGTAAAGGCAATAAGATAGGGTTTAGCTAAGGCTCGTTAGTTAGCTACTCGTAAGGAACGAATACGATTAAATAAGCTAGTAGCTACTTCGAAGGGCAAGAGCTAGTAGAATAATGCTATATATAATAAACTGCTACTATCCTTTCGTAAGGACTTAATTATAAGGCATAAAGAATACAACATCCCTGTACTAGCTGTTAAACGAACGCTAGCTCGTATTACTAAGGATCTTACCGCGTAGAAGGCGGCTAAGGAAGTAGCTTATATTACTTATAACGTATAGAGGGAGATAATAAAGAAGGAAATAACTAATATAGCCGATAAGCTAGCTGCAATAGAGGCTATCTATACTAAAGCGGATATAATTAACAACGTAGTAATTAATTACTTTACTACTCTCGAAGTAGTAGTAATACTAGTAGCAACCGACTAACTTACTACTAGTAATACGGATAATAAGGCGGAAGATAAGGGCAATAAGGACGATAATATAGAGCCCTTCTACCCTTATTAGCTCGATCTAAGGCTTTACGAAGCCTCGCTATAGCCTTTATTACTACTAACTAGTAAAGGAAGCTACTAATATACCGATAACAAGCTAGTATAGGCTTTAGAAGAGGGTATAGAGGCTAATAGCGGTTTTAAGCTATTCTAAGTCGATTAGCATTATAAAAAGAGCTTCCTTATTAATACTTATTAATTGTTCTTATCTAAGCGAGCTCTCTAATTAGCCTAATACCTTACTATCGCTATATTTAATTATTGTAAACGTAAGAAGTCTATAAAGTATCTAGCCCCTCTCGGTAAAGCTAGCTTAAAAACTTTATAAGTTCTCTTTAGCACTACTACTACTTGTTATAAAAAGTTTCTTTATTACATTTTAGTAAATATATTACACGTTTTTATTTACGCTACTTAGAATATTAATACGACGTATAGTTATTAAGTAATAAGGTAGTAGTATTAAATAAGATAAAAGGGGGGGAGTGCTAAGCTATACTACTAACTTTGTAGTAAGCTAACTTCCTTCTAGAATACGTTAGAGAACTTAGGACTTAAGATCTATAAAAGGAGTAACTTAAACGTATAGGCTACGATCTAGATCCCTACTATTATAGAAAAGCAGTTATGTAACATTAGGATCACATGACCTAAAGTTAGGTAATCAGACAGGGAAGCAATAGCGTGATCTGACACCTGAAAACTCTTAGACAATCAATACAATCATGACTCAGGAGAAGTTACACCTGCCGATTAGCGTCAATCCCCGCCACATTCATCCCACTTTTGACCCCACCAATTGATGACCGATTATTCCGCTCGTTCCTTCTCAATCTTCAACAACGTCACATTAGAGGAACTACCACAACATTCACGACCATGGCACCAACCAAGCTCCGCATCGGGTACATTCCGGAACACTTCTTCACGCCCCTACACTTCGCCCAGAAACACTATGGCCTATCCGCCGAACTCATTCCCTTTCCAACTGGCACGGGTGCCCTCGTCTCCGGTCTCAAATCGTCCGACCCAAACACACCACAAGTCGACGTTGCCATCGGCCTCACAGAAGGCTTCGTCGCAGATCTCGGCAAGGCCAAAGCAGCGGGCGACAAGCCCGGCTACGGCCTTGTAGGGACCTACGTCGACAGCCCACTGTGCTGGGCCATCTCTACTGGTGCGAAGCGAGATACCATCAAATCCGTGGACGACCTCAAGAACAGTCGTGTCGGTGTCTCCCGTATCGGGAGCGGAAGCTACGTCATGTCCTTTGTGCTCGCCGACAAGCACGGCTGGCTCGACTCTTCCAGCGGCAAAGATCCATTTGAAGTGAAGCCAATCGGCGACTTCAAAGCCCTACGGGACGCAGTCAACGGTGATGTAGCGGACTTTTTCATGTGGGAGCACTTTACGACCAAGCACTTTTGGGATGTCGGCGAGATCGAGCGGATTGGAGAGATCTATACTCCTTGGCCGAGTTGGATGGTCGCTGCAAAGGAGGGAACAGAGGAAGCGGTGACGGATTTGATGCAGAAGTTGGATTTGGGGGTACAGCATTACTTGGAGAATCCGGAGGAGGCAGTGGACCATATCACGAGTACGATGCAGTACTCCAAAGAGGATGCGAAGGAGTGGATGAAGACTGTGAAGTTTTCTGGCAGAGTGGCTGGCGTTGAGGCAAAGACTGTAGATGATACGGTCGGTGTGTTGAGGAAGGCTGGCGTGCTCACGGACGACTCAGGTGGCAGCGAGCACATGATTTTGGTCAAGAAGGATTAAGTCAGGATGATGGGTCGTCGATTTTGGCAAGCAAGGGATTCAGAGTGCACTGACTAAGTATAGCGACCACATGGCTGTGAGACATTTCAAAGCGGCCATTATATGTCTGCATTCGGCGTAAGAATGTGTCCCGTCGCTTCAATGCATTCCACGGCTGCGAACGAGGAAAATGAAAACTTCTCCTGCATCTCGAAACTCGCGATCGAATTCATTACACTTTCTGCTGACATCTGAGGTTTACACCCACTCGCCTAGACACCTGCTACCATGCCGACCGCCACGATGCCGGTCTCTCCAATGTCCCCGACCTTTCCGAAGTCGCCTGTCTCTCCGATCTCAACAAGCTATGCTCCGTACATGGCGGCTCCCAATGCTGCACGCACTCGCTATTCCATGCTGCCTACGTTCAGACATCGTCGCGACCATACAGCAATCTCAATCGCTCCCAAGGTACCCGATGTACCGACTGGCAAAGGAGCCGAACCACACAACATCATAATCTTGGGCAATTCGTATGCCGGCTTGGCTTGTGCCCATCGCTTCTTGGACCACTGCGTTGACCGACTACGAATCACACCAGGATCTCCGAGCTATCGCCTCATTATCGTCGGACCATCCACTCATCTCTTCTGGAACATCAGTGCTCCACGGGCCGTGGTCGCTCCCGGCCTGATCAAACACGAAGACTCCTTCATCAACATTGAAGAAGGCTTCCACCGTCATCGTGGCCTACAGTTCACTCACATTCAAGGCCGCTGCACCGACCTAGATCCCGTATCTCGCACCATCGAAATCAACCTCCTCGACTTCGAAGCGCAGCGAAAATGCGCGCTGCTCCTTCCCAAATCTGAAGGCTTCGACCCCAAAACTCCGGCCTTCGAAATACCTCGCGTTCAAACCCTCCCCTTTCACGCCATCATCCTCGCGACAGGCACCCGCACTCCCTCCAATCTATTCTCACTCCAAGGTCCCCACCACGAAACCATCTCCGCCCTCAACTCCGTCCACAAACAAGTCGCCTCCGCAAAATCCATCGTCATCTCCGGTGGCGGCCCCACAGGCGTCGAAACTGCCGGCCAACTCGCCACCTACCTGAACCACAAGTCCCACTTTCCTCTTCGTACCAAAGTCAAGAATCCGAAGACCATCACGCTAGTGACCGGTTGCGAACGACTCCTGCCCCGCATGCCCGCCGCAACGAGCATCAAAGCCGAAAAGCTCCTCCGCAAACTCGGCGTCGAAGTCAAACACAACGTCCAAGTCCTCCACACGCAAGCCTGCTCCGACCAAACCGGCGCCACGAAACTCACCCTCTCCTCCCGCGAGACGCTCATCGCAGATTTATACATCCCCTGCACCGGTCTGACGCCTAACAGCGAGTACATCGCCGACGGCTGGGACCTGAAAGACGACGACGGGTACATCCTCACCAACTCCACCGACTTACGCTGCGACATGGCCGGCAGCAGAATCTACGCCCTCGGCGACGTAGCGTCCAACACGCAAAACAACCTGATGGACGTCTACACCGCCGTGCCCGTGCTGATGCACAACCTCCTCGTCGACCTGCTCGTGTTCGAATTGGAAGCCGATCGACCGGATGGAGGACACGAGGCGAGGATCGAGATGTTGAGGGACGAGGAGTTTGTGCAGACGCCGGAGGGGGAGAGGATGTTGAGTCCGATTAGTCGGTGGGGTGGAGTGGGGACTTGGATGGGGTGGAAGATGCCGCGGTTGATGGTGCATTGGTTGAAGGGGAAGAGGTATCGTTCGGGGAAGACGGGGAAGGTTGTGGTGGAGGGTGGGAATCCTTATGCTGTTAGAGGAAAGTGGGAATGAGTCGGTTGTGGTGGAGTTGGGTGTTGAGAGTGCTTGAAAACACACAAGTGTCATGCGAAACTCGTCCATTCCGGCACACGATCTCCGCATCATCAGCGGCTAGATCCATGAACGCGAAGACTCGGTGGCGTGAAAGTCCTTGAAGCAGTCATAATATCGTATACATGCTAATATTCGTACTGTCACACCCTACTTGCATGCGCTTTTCCAACGTTCAGTCAGAATATTCTGTTCCGCATCGATCGCCAGTATCGAGCCCGACACAATTGTCATACCTTCCTGCCCCGCACACCTATCTAAACTCCCTGTCCACTTCCTCGAAACCGTTCAAGAACGCCTTGAAAGTGATGACTCCAAGGCCCGGATCCAGAGCTCCCGTAGTGGCACGAATGGAGTGCATGCTCAACTGCGGCAGACCCGCGTCGATGGACCTCATGCCGGTGGCGCTTGAAGTCATGGGACCAATTGTCCCGCCAGAACGGCTGTCGTTACGAATTTGGAACACCTGCAACTTGGCGCCAGCCTTCTCAGCACAGCGCTGGAAGATGGTAGTCGAGACAGAGTCGGTGGTCATATGGCCGTTCGGGTCTGCTGCAATCGCAACACCAACGTTCAGATGCGGCGCATGGTTCTCCAAGTAGGCCGACAAGAAGTTCGGATTGACCGCGTGTGTGACGTCGGAGGAGACGAGGAACGAGTTGGCGTACGTGCGACCCATCAAGTCGGAAGCGGGCTTGTGGTCAGCAAGGGAGCCGGCGGCACGTTCGAGCACAGATGGTAAAAAGTTTCCGCGAGCACCTTGGCGGAGGAGAGAACCGATTTCCTCGTCATCGAAGAGACCGACGACCTTGAAGATCGAGCTGTCGGCGTCATGCTTCTGCGCTTCAACGAGAGCTTCCAGAGCTGCCCAGGAGCAGAGCTTGTCGTCGATGCGGCCGCCGTAGATCAGCTCTTTGTGCAGCCCACCGCGGGTCGCCGCTTGCACGTCGTACAGTTCAAGTTCCCAGTTGACAATCTCGCCGACAGCATATCTTGCTTCGTCATAGTCTTCATAGTCTGGGCTGTGCATTGACAGATCTTCATCTTCGTCCCAGTCGATGGTGGACGCAAGTGCCTCTTCAATGGCTTCCACTAGAGCCGGAGGTTGGGTTTTCGCGAAGCTGCCGACGGAGTCTTCCAACAGCGATGGCTTGCTGAAAGGCTCAGGCGCAGCACCTGTGCTCATGTGGTCGGACGACTCGAGTCCTAGAATCGGCACCATTTGAGTTTCCGGATTGAACGGGCCTTGTGCAGCAGCGCCGAAATGAGGAGCAAGCGTAGGCACTCTCGCAATGGGATAATCCAAATTGACCAGTTTGGTCACAATCCTGCCACCTTTTCTGAGGTGCACTCGGCCTGCAATGCCGAGATCACGGTCCCACCAGGTGGAGTTCAACCCACCAGCATAAGGTGCTACGCCAAGCTGGAGGTATCCTGCCTTGTTGGGTACCTTGGAAACGGGCTTGAGCTTCGCAGTGAGCGCATCGATGTGACCAGCGACGACGGCCGCTCCATTGCCAGACTCGTACTTGGCACCGACGGAGAACGCAATCAAAGCGGACCCGTTGCGCTCAACGAAATAGCTTCCCGACCGCTTAATATTCCAGGAGTCGCGCTCGGACAATTCCGTAAACCCTGCGTCCTTGAGCCTTCTCTTCATGGCAGCGACTGCATGAAACACGGTCGGATTCTCGCTCAAGAACTTGCAAAAAGGCTCGGCGTATATCTCTGCGTCAGCTTTCGTGGCCGGCGTGAAACGAGGGATGCGGGACTGCTTCTGCTCCTGTTTTGCCTTGAGAAGCCGCTTCTTGTTCAGCGGCTCGAGCAGTCTCATCTGCATTTGGTAGTCTCGCACAACGGGGTTTACATGTAGCGGCACGACCAGTTGGCGGGCCTCTGCTTCTTGCCTCGCCATCAGAACATCCTTCTGTCTCTGCTGCTCAAGGAGCATGGTCTCCGTCTCATGCTCTTGCAGGACCTGAGGCCTTCCATGCCTCTCGAGTTCCCTATGCATAGATGACTGATTGACCAGTCCGCCAGTCGGCTCCTGCTCCGGTCCCCTCTCAAGTTGCCGCTTCTTGTTCTGCTCGTCGCGCGGACCAAGCTGTCTCTCGTACTCTTCAAGAGCGGAGTTTCCGCAGCTTCCGGCTGTCCGAACCGGAGAGGGCTGGACGCTCATTCCGCTTTCTAGCTCCTTCTCTTGCCTGGCCTTGAGAAGCCGCTTCTCGTTCTGCTGTTCCAGCAATTCAAGCTGCATTTGATATTCGGACAGTACGGGACTGCCACCGCTGCGTGCTTCCCGGTCGGCTTGACGTTGGATGATGGCGCTGAACGCCGCGATCTGGTCGGGAGCCGCTTGTCCGCTGGCGACCTCTTGCTTGAACTGCCTCTCATACTCTCTGTTCATGGGATATCCGGCTGACGCAGCATCTCGCTGCTCCCGTTGTTGTGGTTGAGCTGAGTTGGGACTATGTGGTAAGCTCTCACAGAGCGATGCGATTGAGGCGACGTTTCGAACCATCTTGGAAGGCGGAGAGCGAATTTGAGCAGTCTTGAAAAGTGTGAGAAGTAGCGGGAGATTCAAGAGGAGTTAGGAGTCGAGGGAATGTGTGAGTGTGTTGTCGTGGAAGAGTTGGATGTTACGCCGCCTGTTATCGGTGATACAAGGTCCCGCACACAAGCACGGACCCTCGCTCCCCATGAGCTCCTCTTTGCTCCACTCCAGTGAAAGTTATTCAACCTCACTTGTCCTACACCACCTCTGCTTGAACGTGGAATGTCACAGTCTCGAATATGCTGTGCTGTCTGCAGGAGAACGATTGACTGGCGAGTTCTCCCACAACGACATACCTGGCACCTCCTCCGTGGGCCCGCTCAAAGTGCACTGGACGACTTGGATTACACACAGTCTGAGCCAGAGAACGGAAGTATTGCCATTGCTTTTATTGTCTCCCACCTAGATACGATCGTCCTCGATCAAAGTCTTCTGCCCTCTCATGCACTCTCAAAGCCACCGGAGTCCGACATCCGCTGGTGCAGCCGGAGCGGGATCAAGAGGTACTGCAACAACCTCTTGCTTCCGCAGCACTTTGCAACAGCCGCACTTTTCGCACGTCAGTCCACCTGGCTCACGGGTGTGACACTGAGCTTCTTCCATTTCCCGGTCTTCCGCCAATCCAGGCTGTTGGACAGAGTCAGACACATTGCGAACCACATGGAGGGGTCTGTACATACGGGATACAATCATTGAGCAGTCCGTCAAAATATCCTTGCTCCGTGATTGTCCCTTCCCCTTTCTGACATGAAGGATTCATGACCGTAAAGAAGGTGATCGTGTATCCTAAAGGCACGCGCGCCTCGGCGCTTTTGGCGTCGAAAATTGAGGGCGCGGTCCGTGGCGAACCGCAAGACAGCGTTTGCTCATCATGTTCGGTCATTTCGTGCCTCTCGCCCTGGCACTTGTCACCCGAGAAGAAAGCAACGGTCCACGACTGGGCCGTAGCAGCAAGGCCAGGTAGGATGAGTCCCACGATATGCATCGTAATAGTATCGAGTCTCCTTTGTGTCTGAAGCTCAGTGGAAGGGTTCCAGAGGAGTGCGCGATGGAGTGACTTTTGCTGACCGTCCAATTCGGAGAAGGGAGGAGTTTTGGAGCACACGATAGGGGAGGAGCAAGATATGTATGACCGATCGCGATGAGACGTGGATCTAGTCGTGGCTGTGTCGGCTGCTGTATCCGAGGAATCCCTCACCACGGACCGACAAATTCACGCTCCTCGACTCATCTCAGGATTACCCAACCTGGACCTTCCTGGCACAGAACGGATCGTACAGACGACTGTCAAGCATCTGCGCACGTGAAGACTCCTTCCGGTGATACAAGAGTGGTGCTTACTGCTGGAAACTCAATCAACGCTCGCTTCGAGCAGGAACTGGTAGTGTCGATTTTGTTGGCTCGCTTGGACGAGCAGATGAGCAAGTAAGACGAGTACAAGGATATGCGGAATCTGGAGGAAGAGAGTATGTTGTCGACGCTCTGTGCTCGGTAGAAGCGACATTGATGGACTGAAAGCAGGAGCCTTCGCTTGACCGTGCTGCTTTCAGTAGTACGGCGATGCCTTCCTTACCGGTGACATTAGTATAGCAACCCGAGAGCAATGAGGGCAACTGCTCCCAAGGCTGGTAGCGACCGACACCTACTGGTAAGGTAATCAGCCATCTCATGTCATCTCTTGGACTTCCGCTGATGTGTCGAACGGTGCATTTATGCACCCACCTCTTTCAAAGCATCGCTCCGGTTTCGCATTCTTTCCACCAGGCTAATCGCTTTCCGGGATCAAAACGTTCGAGATGGTGCGCCGCAGGAAGTTGAAGACAAAAACCTCATCGAAGAAGACTACTGCGTCTCTGCCGCCGATAGGATACTTCAGTTTCCCAACTCCAGCTCGACGACGCAATTTCCGCTTCCTCGACTTGCCAGGCGAGATGCGGACCGAGATCTTCGAAATGGCAACTTCCCGGAATACTATAAAATTGATCAAGAGCAGGCCTCAGCGAGCTGCAGCGAGAAAGACGGGTTCGCGAAAGGTGAGCTTCCCCCGCTATCTCTGGTACACACGCTTGCTCACAAAAGCAGTGCTTCCTGGACGGCCTGATGGTGTCCAAGCAGTGGTTCCGGGATTTCGCTGAGCTCTTCATCAGCATGCAATGCTTCGAGTTCCGCAACGTCGTCTCTTTGATGAACGCAGTACGCACCTGGCCTGATAGCACGGCACGATATGTCCGAGCGATTTCGTGGCACGCCCGAGGATCGCTGACTTTTCCTGGCGCTGGTTGTGTGCGCGCGCTTTGTAGACGATTTCCAAATTTGGCATTCGCGTCCGTGTCCGTCGACATGTACCTGATTCTGTCACACGGAATTGGTCGTCGACCTTGGCAAGTCCACCTGGACAGGGACACCGTTCTGGCACTGCCTGGAAGTCAGCGATTGGGGATGCTCCTTTCGAAGCTTGAGAGGTTCAGACTTGTCCCAGACGAAGAGTCGTTCGATCGTGCAAAAGAGTTCTTGCTCTGTCGGGGATGTGGGCAAACCCCTCCATGTATACAGAAATTCAGCTGGACCATGCGCAACTATTTCCAACTCTGGACTCACCTTACCAGCCTGATGCGTCGGGAAAAAAGACCGGAGTGCCCGCGAGGACATTTGCTGGCGTTCAATTGCATGTCGAAGAAGCACATTACTTGGAACCCGCTCGTCAACTGGAGCCACTTCTCCGCACATGACTTGGACTCAACCTTGCATAATTGAGACCACACCTTGAGCGAAATACGCAAACGAGAACATCAGAGCGGAGTTGAGGACTTCGAATGGACTCAGGTACTCGAGGAAGAACAGTCGCTTGAATTATGAGGCCTGGTCTGGCCGAGGTGGATGTGGGCTTGGTGCGAGTAGATGGAACGATGGTCGAGGAAAGAGTCTTCTATCGCTATTGTGAGTATTTCCAGAAACCGAGACAAGACTTGATCTCTTTTAACTCATGTCCCGCTGTTGCAGAGGTCCGCCATGGTGAAAGCATGCTTGCGAAAAGCTCGGTGGTTTGTAAATCGTACTGAAGATCGGTGGAAGAGGAGTTGACATTGGTTTTGTGCAATATCTGCTTCATGTCCGGGCCGAAGAAGTGTGCCCATGACCGTATCAATCACAGAAGCTTGCTAAGCATGATGGAGTTGAGAAGGAAAAACGAGGCAGCCCTTTGGCGTCAGCCTGAGGCACGTCGAAGTGGTTGCAGCTCTTCGCCCATTTTCACTTCACCACTTCTCTTGAACATTCACCTTCGCTTCGTCTCATCTCTTCTATCTTGAGCATTGCCGGTCATCAGACGAGATTTCAGCTTGCATTCGTCCTCGCATTCCCTCACTTCACTTCATCAGCTGCCACACCGCTCCTTCACACCTGCAATCGTCACAGCAACAATGATATCGAGACCTCCAACGGATGACAGTCGCTTCTGGGATTTGCCGCTGGAGCTCCGCTTCGTCATTTACGGTCTCGCATATGGCTTTGGCCGCACCATCACACTTCGGAGCGTAAACGCTCTGCTTGAGCTCAGAACCGTTTCGCGGAAGTTGAAAGCTGTGAGACAGGGCAAAAGATCAGAGGTCAGTCAGATTAATACAATGTGTGCGTCCGAGACATACTGAGGGTCGCAGCATCCTAAGAACGTCGACGAAGTGCGCCTTGTCAGCAAGCAGTATCACGCCGAAGCAATGCAGCACCTGATTGAGACCAACACTTTCAAGCTCTCTCGATCCTCAGACGGCATTGGAATTGCGGGCTGTCCTCTGTCGCCGCGGTTCCTTCGCTGCATCCGATCTCTCTACCTCGATTGGTACGCCTTTGCAGATCCGGCAGAGCTTGACTTGAACCGAGTCTGTCCGAGTCTACGAGATCTCACCATTGCCGTGCATTTCGGGGAACAAGAAGAGAAAAGCTTCCCGCGCGCGTCGAAGCCCCCTGCATACGATGTGCTTGGCCGCTGTAGCATCGCTCTTGCACTCTCCATGGTTCGCGGCTTGAGCCACTTCAAGATCACCGGATCGCCGGCATACTGTCGGACAAATCATCCATCGCGCGGATATTCGGTGCTGCATAAAGTACCGTCAAGCACGATCAAAGCTCTCGAAGAAGTCCTTCGTTCTATCGCCACGAGAGAGTCTGCGAAGGCACGGTTTCCTAGAGCGGCGAAGAGAAGTCGGTTGAACTGAAGCGAAGTTCTTGACAAGTGAAAGGAATGCGCAGAGGACAATAGGGGTTCAAAGGGATTGCGGCCGGAGGTCAGACGATGTCAACAGATGAGCGGAAGATGATCGGGGTTATTGTTCATTATCTCCACAGCATGAGAGCTCGTAAACTACAACTGCATCTTGTCCCGGTTCATCCACATGGCATCGTCGCACGCTGGTCATTCTTAGGACATCAGCACAAGGGAAGGGTATGGAATGGACAACATTGCTCGCAACTACAGTGTTACATAGATCGACCATAATCATAGCAAGGTCGAGAACTCTCATCAGAATGTTTGCACCGGGATGATCAGTCTCCCACACAACAAGGAAGGCATATCTGCTCGCTGTGAGGCCATCCATAGTTCCCAACATAATGGACCGGCATCAGCGATGCTGGACATGCGAGTAAACAAAGCACGATTGTACTTGCCGATGCAAAGACGACCACGAGCCAATTCTCCAATGTACCAGCATCAAGAACGCGGCCATGCGGGTCACAGAGTGTCCGTCTAGAAGAAGCAGTACTGAAGAGAGCACGTCAGCAATCTTCCACAAAGACCACTCCATCGATCTCGACACATACCCCGACACTCTGAGCGGCATCGCCGCATTTCCCTTTATCGTTGTCAAATTGCTTCGTTCTCGGGTTGTAGCCACTGCAGTAGCACTCGACGGCTGGGTTGCTGGCGGTGCAGAGGGTGTTGACGCACCAGGCTGCCATGATTTGGGCGGGGCACAATAGACTGATGAGCGCGGCGAGGGCCAGGGAGCCGGGGTTGAATTGCATCTTGATGATCGACTTTGGATGGTCGGGTTTTAAAGTACATGGACGATCTCGGTGGGCGTTGAAGGGTCTCGGTGTGTTTTTGTGTAGAAAATTAGTAGGAAGATGAGTGGGAGATGGTAGCAATCGGCTGAGGCGTCTTGCTTTATACTGGTCTGGCGCAACGGATGGCCTTCTCTGATCATGAGGCTAATGCGGTTTGCCAAGGCAGACCGCTATGTTACCGCAGCGGTAGTGAGACACAAATCTCGCGGGGGGAGGACACGCCGAAAGCCCAGACTGTCCATTGACACACTTTTGAGGATCTACTGTTCTCCGATCTTCAAAGGCAAGAAGCTAGCTCGGCGTATTCACTGCGAACCGTTAGGCGTGGATATAGTACCGACATTCCCGGTCAAGATCGCAGCGTATCTTGAGAGAGTACTCACCAGCTGAAATCTTCAGTGTTAAAGCTCGGCGATGTAGAATAAAGCAACAGTCGGAACGCCGCTTGGCGGTAGTCGGGGCGAATACTACCCTCTCGAGAGGAAAGAGGACCTACGACGAGGATCGATAGCACAAAAGACACCCAGAAGTGTGAATTGAAGTGGCCTAGGCAAGAATGACGGGAGTTCATCGAGCTGCGAAGGCCAAGATGGCCAAGGGGCCCGACTGTTGACAATGCGTGGCCGGAGACATACCGTCGGACTGCGTGCATTGGCACTTCGTGGGAGTGTACGGTCGTGATAAGCGTGAACAAGAGCGTCAGACGACCAGACCCAACAAATAAGAGGGCAAGACGTCCTTCGCAGTGCTGTGGGTGTTGCCGGCGCGGCTATTCGGTAGATGTGTTGCAGTACCAGGCAAAAGTCGTCTTGGTCGTTCAGCATATGGCCACCTCCCTTCAAGGCCCTTCGGCACTAGTCACCTAAAGACCACCTCCCCTTGCTCTCCCTGCGGCCACCGAGCCACCATATCTCTTCAGATCCGCCATTTTCACGACCTCCAGCGCCCTCTCATGCGTAGCCTGCAAGTCTACCTTTGGTCCTGCGTCTGGTCCCATCTCCCGGATTGCCTCCAAGAAGTCGTGGGCTGAGATGCACATCTTCTGGCCGGCGCGATGACCCTTGTCTGAAATGAAAAGAGTCAATACGGCCGACAACAGGCATGGGGGCGAAACAGCGATCCGGCATGAATGCCTTCACGATGGGTTCCGACGTACAAGGGGGATCGTCTCCATATTCGCACTGCAAGAAGCCGTGAGTCAGAGTGGCTGCGATCGAAAAATTTCCTCTTGGACCATTGTCGTCTTTGGAGCTACTCCGACAGTAGCCATCCTTGTAGAACCCTTCGCCTTTGGTGCAAAAGGCAAGCTCTCCACCAAGAACTGTTGCTTGACCGTTAGCAAACTGGCGGAGCTAGCAGAGGTTATGCAAGCTTGCCGTTCTTCTCGTTCTTCTTCGTCGGAGGTGGTTCTTGCTTTTCTGGCATTGCTGCTTCCTTCTCCACGTTGATGTTGTTGGAGAGAATAGACAAGATGAGGCTCTTGAGAACACGGCGCCTATGTGATGACCCCCTGCATCGATCAGGATCAAAACAGGAACTCAGACAGTCGTTTGGCGATCAGTGTGACGTTAGTGGCGCGTGTCCATATCTGAGCCGGAGCTGTGGACGGTTGAGCAGGAAGACTGCACATTCATTGCATCGTGCTTCTCCTTCACTTGTTCGAGTCTTCGCGGCCAGGCAGTGGCATCCACATGAACACATTCAGCAGAAGAAGCATTGGGTGAGGTTATTCTCCTTCTATTAGTAATTTAGTACCTTCCCCACGCGCCGCGCTAGAGGAGCTGGACCCACCCCCGCAATACCCTGGCGCTACCTTAGTTGAGCTCATGAGGGGCGCTCACAGGACGACAAGGCACGCACTGTGTCTGATTCACAGCCTAAGATCAAAACTCATCACCCTCGATCCCTTCCTTCGGCCCCCGTACTATTCAACGCCGATAGGTAACATATCATGAGCGGAGCGAACGACGACAATTGCGATGCACGAACGGCTCGCGAACAGCTACACCAGTATGGTCTGACCCAACCGCAATACGAGCGGCGACTGCATCAGGAACAGCAAGAGGATGAGGAGCACAGATATCAGCATTCGCCCAATCCACTTTCAGACTTCAAGCGAACGATCGACGGCACATTCGAAGCTTTAGGTGGCCTTCTACGGCATGCCTTCGTAGGCAGGACCGAAGAGATGGCAGACGTCAACAGGCGCTGGACCGGCAGTGAGGAATGCGAAAAGATGCGAGATCCATATTCATGCCACTTGGGTCCGCCAGGATGCGAAGTCATGCGCGAACTCATGTCATCAATCGAGCGATCCATCGCGAGGAATGAACATGTACCTTTCGAGACGATACATGCTCTGTATCGGGATCCGGAGAGTGCAGGCACGCTACATCGGGAGAACAGGTGGCTGTCGGTGGAATGGTTCAAGCGGAATCCATACTCTCCTGTTAGACTGGAAGCTCATCCGCAGCTTGGACGTGAGGGAACGAAATGGAGGGAAGCATTCGAGGACTTGATGAACGCATCACTAGGCAAGCCTATGGATTCAAGAGATTGTATGGCTGTGAGGCTACCGTACGGTAGACCGCAGTCAACACTGCACGGACCCGGCTTGGATTGGATGTTCAGCCTGCAGTCTCGGGGCATCTTACCTCCGCTGCTTCCCACTTATTTCGGCCGCTCTCCAGTCTATTCAGGTGCTGATCTCAACGTCGAGGACGATCCTGATTTCGAAAATTTATATGCTGCCTTGTCGATCCGGAACCCAGCAGATGCCCAACATCAAAGGCATTCCGACGAGCAGCCCGAGAATGAGCTCGAGATGTACGAGGCTTTCGAGCGTGCCATGTTTCCGGACAAGAAAGAGGGGAATGATGGCGAAGACCTGCAGCTCAAGAAGCAATCGCAACTTGAGCAAGGAAAAGCAATCGCCATCAACGCAAGCTCCGAGCGGCACAATGATGATCAAACCCCACAGCGACCACAATCTGCACTGTACTTGACCGGAGATCAACAAGAGGATTTTGACGATGCCAACGATGCTTTGTGGGAGGCCCTCTGGGCTAAAAACGTCGACTTCGCCTCGAGAGTCCTCTCTGACTGGCACAAAATGTACGACAGCGTCGAGGAGCTTATCGATGCTCCGTGGCAAAACTTCCTTCGGACATCAGGCCTTGCACCAACTTCAGAGTGGTTCTCAATCTTGACTGAGGCTCTACGGCAGAGCCAAATTCTGGAGGATGATGTCCACAAGGACACAGCTTTCTCAGCGCAGACGGAACAACTCGAACGTGTTGACAGACTTTCGATGGACGAGAAGAGGCACCGGTATGACATGAGGCAGAGGGTGAAAGAGCTCTTATCAGATACCATGAACGAGGAGATTTCCGCACAGCTCGCGCGGGCGTCCACTGCGGATCTGGAGGAGTTCTTGGAGAGACTCGAGCAAGAGAGCCACAACTTGGAAGCGATGTTTGCCAGTCGAACCGAGCCGGAAGACTCGAATCAAGTCGTCGAAGTCCGCAAAGCGAAGCCTGCTGAAGCAAAGAAAGTCGACGTCCCACAACGCAAAGACGACGGACCGCGAAGACCGGACGTGCTTTCTATCCTCAGCACGACTGAGACTGTTCGCCTACCAGACGGAACCGTGACGACGAAAGTCGTGCTCAAAAAGCGCTTTGCGGATGGGCGCGAGGAGTCCACTGAGAGTACGCATACGAGGAATGAGCTTGCCGAGGAGAATGACAAGCAGCAGGGTCAGATTGTGGAGGGAAAGGAGGAGAAAAAGTCGGCCGGATGGTTTTGGTCGTAGACGATCGCGGTCGTGGGGCTGATTGATGGCGATTTGATGGTCACTGCAAGGCGTTCTTAGGTCTGGTTCTGTTTCATGTTGATACCACTCTGCTCGTTCATAGTGTATGCGACATCTCAGCATACGCTACATCCATCTTTCCGCACGATGACACGCTCTTGACATACGACGTCCGACACTGTCTTGGAGCCTCCGAGACAGTTCTGAATCCTACACCTCGACCAGACAGTGTCGAGCGTACGCCTTCCGACTGTGTCGAAGACCAGGAAATCACCGATTGTTCACATAAATACCGTCCACCTCTTCCATTCTTTCCTAAATGGCTACAAAGCACTCACATCCCATTCGAGCCGGCCTCGATTCTTCCATCTCCCTCAGCCTTCGCAACTCGCTCAGCTTACCATCTACTCGAGAAACTCGCACATCATCTGCCGTCGAAAACCACCAAGTCCAAAATGGCTCCTCCGACCTCAAGCGACAAATCCGCTCGTCGTGCCCCTGACGCTCTGGACGATGTCATTTCCGGCTTGTTCTCCAAAATGACCATCCAGTCAAAGCCGACGCCTGAGAAGTCCACCACCTCTGACGAAAACATCATGTACGGTCCTTTCCCGCTGGACAGCGACGGGTATGTCCTCTTCGAAGCTCCATCTCACCCAATCCACAACCTATATGGAAAGACTCCGACTTGGGGGCCTTGGGAGAGTCCGCCTAAGAGGCCTATCTCTCCGCCGCGTTGCTACGATTGGAAGTGTATCAATGGGAAGGATCAGCCGCCTGATCACTACTGTCGGTTGTGTAATCCGATGGGCAATAGATATTAGAGATTAGCAGCCTGGTCTTTGGGGTGGGAAATGGCGCGCCTGCTTGGCAAGAAACAGAACAATGGTGACGGTCTCGACATCCTGCCATGGGTCCGTACACTCTTCAAGCTCTTACATATCCCTACACATCTCATTTCTTCGCCTTCTTCGCTCCTTTCCTGACCATATTCCTCCTCTCCGCATTCGCCAATTTCCTCGCATTCGCCTTCCTCCACGCCAGCCATCGGTTCCCTCGCTCATACTTCCTCACATTTTGCGCTGCAGCGCTATGCTCCGCCGCCCGACCGATCTCCCAGTTCGACTGTCTATATTGCCCACGTCCACGCATATGCAGAACCACATCATGAGTTTTGCCCTTCTTGCCTCTCTTGATCGTCACGTCCCGTACATCGTTCGGTTGCTCGTGGATTTGTGTTGCGGAGAATGCGGCGTCGTTGGATGTGCGTGGAGGGTGCGCGAGATCGTTTTCGGAAATCTCGCTCCATGATTCAGCGGGTGGTGTTGGTATTTCATAGGCGAGTCGGCCTAGGATTCTTCGGCGGGCGGCATTGGGCCGTTGTGGTAGAGTCTGTTCTCGCTTGAATACGACTCCGATGTATTTGCGATCGGGGTGGCGCGCGGGATCGCGGTAGTAGCGCACGTAGCCTGGTGCTCCGGCGTGGATGGTGTGGTCGCGGCCCTGGAGAACGTGTGAGCTCGAGGAAGAGTTGAATTGTTGCAACACTGGGACGTACCATTATGCAGTTGTCGCCAGGAAACCATAGTGTTCCTCGTTGTTTGTATAGAATGTTTCCGGGCACAACGTATTCTCCTCCGGCTTTCTTCGCTCCTAATCGCTTTCCTGCTCCGTCCTTTGCGCCGTTCGCGCGTCCTTGGGCCTGATGAGAGGCGTGTCGTCGGCCGATGATAGCGGTGGAAGCTCCGGAGATGCGGAATCCCGCGAGTGCTGAGTCCAGTGCTGATAGAATAGCCATTGAAGGCGCTCGAGGTGTCATTCGTGATGCCATGGTTGTTGGACGTGTCGATGTATTGATCGGATGGAGTCGAAGAGAACCACGAATCTTGGCGACGCTAAGGAGGCACCTCCGCACCTCACTCCGCGTTCGACAATGAGGACAGCAAGGTCAACAAACACGATCGAAACGCTTTACACGAGGAACCCACTCACAACGACTGGATTGAGAGACCCTAATCAACTGCAGGCCCAGATCAGATTTGCCAGCTAGAACGGGCGTCCGGCCCACGTCTCCTTCCCACCACAACCATGGCCTCCGCACTCTTCTTCCTCGACCTCAAGGGCAAGACGCTCCTCGCCCGCAACTACCGTGGAGACATTCCCATGTCCAGCGTGGAAAAATTCCCAATCCTCCTCTCCGAAGCCGAAGAAGAATCCTCATCCGTACCGCCCTGCTTCTCCGACGAAGGCATCAACTACCTCTACATCCGACACAACAACCTCTACCTCCTGGCTTTGACAAAACGGAACAGCAATGCTTCGGAAATCCTGCTCTTTCTACATCGAGTGGTGGAGGTGTTCACGGAGTACTTTAAGGAGTTGGAGGAGGAGTCGATCCGAGACAACTTTGTGGTTATCTACGAGCTGCTGGATGAGATGATGGACTTTGGATACCCGCAAACGACAGAAAGCAAGATTTTACAGGAGTACATCACGCAAGAATCACACAAGCTGGAAGTCAAGGCCTCAGTACCCATCGCGGTCACGAATGCGGTGTCATGGCGAAGTGAAGGTATTCGGTACCGGAAGAACGAGGTGTTTTTGGACGTGGTGGAGAGTCTCAACTTGCTGGTCAGCAGCACAGGAAATGTGTTGCGGTCAGAGATCCTGGGCGCTGTCAAGATGAAGTGTTATCTGTCGGGTATGCCGGAGTTGAGACTAGGCTTGAACGACAAAGTCATGTTCGAGACCACTGGGCGAGCGACGAGAGGGAAGGCGGTGGAGATGGAGGATGTCAAGTTCCACCAGTGCGTGCGGTTGTCTCGATTTGAAAATGATCGGACCATTTCATTCATCCCGCCGGATGGAGAGTTTGAACTCATGTCGTATCGACTGAACACGCAAGTGAAACCTCTGATCTGGGTGGAGTGTATAGTGGAGAGCCATTCAGGGAGCAGGATCGAGTACATGCTCAAGGTGAGCACGGACCCTGTTGTGGTGGTTCTGCATTTTGCTAACGTCCTGCCAGGCCAAAGCACAATTCAAACGCCGCAGCACGGCCAATAACGTCGAAATCTCCATCCCCGTTCCGGACGACGCCGATACACCTCGATTCCGTACAAACATCGGTAGCGTGCACTATGCGCCCGAAACCTCGTCCATTGTCTGGAAGATCAAGCAATTCGGTGGTCAGAAAGAATTTCTCATGCGTGCCGAACTCAGCTTGCCTTCTGTGAAGGGTGACGAAGAGCGTGGAGGCGGCATGATGGGAGGCTTCGGAGGCAGTATGGGTGGTGTCGGTGGAGCTGGAAAGGGAAAGAGACCGATTCAGGTCAAGTTTGAGATTCCTTACTTCACGACTAGTGGGATTCAGGTCCGGTATTTGAAGATCATCGAGCCGAAGGTAAGCCGACTGAGATATGCTGTCAGTGTATCTTGAGCTAACGATCAATCTAGCTACAATACCCCTCGCTGCCATGGGTGCGGTATATCACACAGAGCGGCGATATCGCAGTACGATTACCTGACGTGCAATGATGAGCTCGATGTTCGCTGGAGGCGAGAGAAGCCCTGGCGTCACGCAAAATTCCGGGCCTGGGAAGGCTTTTGTGGAGCGTCGGACCTCTAGCGTGGAGGAAATGCAAACCAACACGAATTCATGCATTAGATATGTTCACGGGGTGATAGTGTGGAGATTTGAGGCCACGGTCCGCAGTTCGTGGAATGCTTTGGCAGTGCCGTACGGCTCAGATACCATTTTGCCGTCTGCTCGACTCCTCTGAGGTCAGCCATCGCGATGAGTAGCATGTGTCCAGAACTCAAAATGCTGCGGAGGTAGCGAGTTCTGTGATCAATTACGGTCATCTATCTAGTGCATTACACGATACTAGCACCGACTCAAGAGAAAGCCCGATATATCGGATACTCATCCCCGACCTCCATCGGCACGATCCCAAACGTAACATAACTATCCGGCCCCTCCGGCTCCAACGCCACCATCGCCAACGCAGCATTCTTCTGCCTCGTACTAATCCGAAAACTCCCAGCCGGCAGCTCAACACTAATGTTCCTCGGCTCCACAGTGACATACGCTCTCGCCACCCCTTCATAATAAGACCTGCCCACCACCGACGCAGTGATGTTGTAAGCCTCCACTTCGCCACGGTACGCATCTGCCATCGTCTCGACTGCCACGCCGGAGACTTCGAGGCGGGTGACGAGGTCGTTCCAGCCGCGGGGGATGATGTATGCTTCTGGACGAGTGGCGGTGCGGTTGGCGATTGTGGGTGTTGTGGAGTGAAACTCGACTTCGACTTGGACGACGTCGCCCGTGGCGTATTCGACCATGGTGAAGTTCCGCATGGACTTTTTGCTGGTGTCCATTACGACAATGGGGTCGTTGCTGTTGATGAAGTTATGGATGCCGTCCTCGACGGTTTTGATGACGGTCTCGGCATTATCGACTGCGATTTGGATTGTGGCCTCGAGCAAGGTCAGGCCTGTGTAGGTTCGGCGAGCAAACTCTTGGTCGGCCATCTGGAGACCTCTCATTTCGAAGAGGAATGCGATCGATTGAGAGAGGCCTAGAGCATTGCGGCCTATCTTTGCGTCACTACAGTGTCGAAGCGCATCAGCCCTGGGTTCAACAGTCCATCAATTCGGACCAGAATGGTCCTAAGCTTACCTCTCGGCTTCAGTGAACGAAATGGTGGACCTGTCTAGGCTACTCTTTCCTGTAACGTATGGCTCCCAGCGAAGGCCTTTGCTTACGAGAGTGGACCCCAAGCCCGATGCGAATAGGTCCTCGGTCATTTTGCGAATCGAGGGATCGATGTTGAGGTTCTTTGCTCCAGCGATATATGCGTCGACTCCGGGATTGTAATCGCCGCCGTATCTCGCCGAACCTTTATACTCATGCATGTCTATAGCTATATGCGGAGCGAATTGGGAGAACGTGTTCTTGATGTCTCTGGTTTGCTGCCTCGCGAGCTTGACGTGGTCGCGATTCGGATCGAAGCCTGAGGCGAGAACTCGTTGGAAGTAATTTACGCCGTCGGGATTGTAACGAGGCAATACCATGATCTCGGTCTTTTCGAGAACAGATGCGGTCCAAGTCTGGTTTGCGTCCATCTTGCCGAGAAGCGCGAGGACAGCCTGATCACCACCTGGCTCGTTGCCGTGCACTCCTCCTTGTATCCAGATCCTGACTTTCTGGCTGTAGCCATCGCTCGTTACGTTACTTGGAGGAGTCGATAAGCAGACGTATGGAAAGGTACGGCCCTCTTCTGAAGTGTAGTTTGCCGGTTGATAGCTCATCCAAGGATTCCTGCCCGCCAGATCTTGAATGTACTGCTCCATAAGTGCTTGAGGCGTTGGACCCTCAGTGCCATTGGCGAAGCCCGCTGGGATGGAGTCGCCCTGGAGAAATGCTGGAGACAGAAGCGTCGCATTTGGAGCTGGGAAGCTGGCTTCCACTTGCGGAGGATCCAGCCGGACTGCATCGTGATTGTCTCCATACCGGGCTGCTCCAGCCGCAGCTAGGACCATCGCAAGGACAATGAGAGAAGCCATCTTGAGAAGTAAACAGGGCATTTTCGACTGACGCGAGTGTAAGAAAGATCTTCGACCAGGCAGACAAGCAACTTCCGCCTCATCCGGTGCACGGTCGACCTTGGTCGAGATTAAGGGCGAGAGCATCGTGGAAGAAACTGGGATGTCCCCACCGAGTCATGACATCCATGCTCACCGCCGCCTCCCGGGCAGAACGATTGGATTCACGTCCGTAGCACCGACGTCGACATCTCCAGAGCCAATGTCAGACTTCGTCCGACGAACGAGGACGAACCGATGAGAGACGAAGTCAGTCCAAGGTATACGGCAAAGCAGGGTGTGGTGGACTGCATCGATCGGAACGAGTAGGACTAGTTCTATATACGGCAGGGCTTGGCGTTCATTGGCCCGAAGGGCCTATAATAGTCGACTGGATTTTGGCCCCCACGTGAATTAATTGGCTCACAGCAAAAGTTCAAAAAACGCTGCCACGTGACCTCCTACACGTGGTAGGCGCTACGACTTCCGTTACTACTATACTAGTAAACCCGGCCGTATAGTGTTATAGATTACTGCTATATATAGGTAAAATCTCTACCCTACCTATTATACGTAATTACGCGACACTCTCTAGTTGTTTTCTAAGCCTACGCGTCTACCTTAGTAAACAATTATATAATAGATCTATATCTATAAAATTCTATATTATTAGACGCTATAGTCCTCTACCTATCGAATAGTTCCGCAATGCTACTAGTAAGGAGTTTGCATCTTATAACGAGTATCGTACGTACTAGTCGGAGTAACGTACTACTAAGCGTTATCGTACTAATAATAGCTAGCCGGTTATACGTCTAACCGATAACTCGAGTCTAGACGAGGAGGCTACTATTCTTATAAGACTCGTAGTAGTATGCCTACAATTTCTTTCTAAAGCAGTTCTATTACCTTAGAAAAGAATGCTTACTATACTTATAAACCTCTTAGGGAAACAATGCTACTATAAGAGCCGAAAGGTAGGCCTCTATAGCCGTACGACGCTCTACTCCGCTAGTCGCTAGCTACTACGTTCCTTAGGAGCGCAATATCCTTCCTCGTCCGCCGCCTCTACTACCCCCGCTACCGCTAGGTCTACTACCGGAGGATAAAGACGCTCGAGCTACGAGAATTGCTACTAAATAGCTAGATACGCTCCGTATAGACCTCTACGAGGACGCTTATAACGTACTACGCGTCTATAACGAAGGTACGAATCTATAGAATCCCGCAATGTCGGAGAAGGATTAGGAAAGAGTAGTAGTATAGATAAAGGATTTAAATACTAAGGAAACCTACCTTTACTCCCGATATAAGGAACGTTAGTTTAATATAAAGGTAGGCAATTCTTTTCTAAGGTGCTATAGTTACTTTAGAACAAAATTAACGCCCTCTAGCTCGATCGCGTTAGCATTTACTAGCGTTATAAAACCGCCGACATACGTCTCTCCCCTAGGGTCCCTTATCTTATATCCGCCGAAAACTTAATAGATCTAGGGCATATGCCTACGTAGCTACTAGAGTTATCTAATATCGAGTAGCTACTTATTACACCGATCTATATTAGTATACATATAGTCTACGTCGATAGTGCATAGTAGAGATATAAGGGCTACGTTATAACATTCGCTCGTAATATGCCTAATATAGTTACTAAGTTGCTACGATTGCTAGCTTAGTGCAATACTATTCTTATCCGGCTAGAGCAAGATCTAGCCGACCCTAATCGTAGTTAGTTTACTGCCTAGTTCTATAGGTCCTTTACTATAAATCGCTTCTATATATAGGTTAGTTCTTTTCTAAGCTAGTAAACACACTTTAGAAAGGAATTACTAACATCCGATTTAGAGTTAGCTGGATTACCTAATTTAATACTACCCTAGGTATGCTAATATTAGGATAGACTACGCTGTACTTCTTTCCCTTCCTAAGGACGGCACGGTCCTCGACGAGATCGTAACGGTTAACGTTAAGGACAACTCTACGCTACCGGAGGGTAAGGATAGTGCTAACATCGAGGGTATAATAGAGGGTGCCGCCGTCCCTAATACCCTCCCGGGTAAAATCGAGGCCGTGGATTTCCTTTAGGGTAGGTTAGCTATAGCACTATCTAAAAACACGGACTAAGGAGTCTAACATTCTATAGGTTTAAGGCCTAATCCTAAGCATTTTAGGGCCGCTATAGCGTAGCTACGTCTATAGACTCTACGGTATTCGTAGTAGAACCGTAGTTCGTAGTAGGTATGTAGGGAGCGTATCTTCTCGCTTACATTCCCTTGCCTATTTCCTTAAGGTCTTGCCGGTCTATATCGAATTCTTTTCTAAGCCTAGTAGCCTACCTTAGAAAGGAATTGCTAACGGTTGCTATAGACTAGGCCCTCCTACGATTAAGGAAGGTGCCGCTCTTAAAATAGATTTAGTATCTACTTCGATACGATAATAGCCGGTTCGCCTATTACTAGCGCTTCCGCTATACCGTGTTTAATATATAGATGCGTAATATTAGTAGTAGCCGCTCTCGCTAGATTATTAATCGTAAGGACGGCTATACTATAACCCTCGACGAGCTACGAGAATACCTCCGTAGGGACACTCGCTAGGCTTAAGGTCTACTTAACCGCGTTGTCCGTAGATCTACGAACATTAAGGGGATTCGGCTATTCTAGAATAAGAAACAATCGGAGCTAATATTATACGTTTATGCATTAGGTAGGTTAATTCTTTTCTAAGGTGCTATCGCTACTTTAGAAAAGAAGGCTAATCCTAGTCTAGGAAAGCCTGCCTTCTTCTTTACCTTTAGCGCGGCTAACATATAGTAGGATAGTCTATATCGACTACTCCCTAACTACGACCGATAGAAGAACGGGACCGATATAGAACGACTTTATATTAGTCGCAACAACCTCCGTAACAACCTATACGTCGCTACCTAGCATTTCTACGACCGATTTACTTCCTTCTTTAACTAGGTTCTTAAGCCGAAGTTTAGTATCGTCGATTACTAGTTTCGCTACGAATTCTAAGGTCGTAGTAGTACGCATGTCTATAGCTTCGTATAGTACGATCCCCGTATTATGCCGGAGGTATATAGCGACATCTAGGACGAGATAGAGCGCGCCGCCTTTACCGCGTTTTAGGACAAGTATATCGTTGCCGTTAATCCTTAGCTAGGTAGGGCTCGCGCCGGCATAGGCACTCGAGGTGTATATAACACTACCGCTAATAAATTAACTAACACCCTTAAGGATCTATCGGACGTCGTTAACCGCGTATAGTAGTACTCGTGCGATAGGAGTAAGGTAAGTGCTTCTTTTCTAAACTAAGTTTCCCTACTTAGAAAAAAAGCCTAATCCTATAGCTACGGACTAAGGAGTCTAATATCTCGCTCTCGTAGGGTTACTACTAGCAACGGGTAAGAGGCGCTCTACCTAATGCACTAACTAAGTGCCGGTTCTACTTCCCTCGAGCTACGGGCCCTATAACGACTAACCGTGGCCGCAATCCCTACTACCCTCTGTTTAATACTACCTCGAACGACTATATAATAAATGCCTATTGTCCTATAGTCGCGCTAGCCTAGAGAGCGAACAGTAACATCTCGCCCTACACATCTACGAAGGCGGTAATTAACTACGTTAGGAAATACGCGACTAAGAACGAGCCTACGACGTTAACCTACTAGTAGATTACCGGAAGTCTAGCACCGTTTTTGAATAAGAATCGGATAGGTAATTCTTTTCTAAACTATAAGTCTTACTTTAGAAGGAAACTCCTAACCTATTTGCAGCCCGCACTGTCGCTAGCAATTAAGACTATTAATCGCTTAATTGCCGAGAGGGACTAGTCGGCGTAGGAGGTTTCCTACATCCTCTTCGGTCTACTACTCTCGTATAGTAGCCGTAAGGCTGTTAGCCTCGACTGTCGGTCTAAGGATTAGCTTAAGACATCCGTCGAGCTAGATAAGGCTAGTAAGGAGGTCTAGCGTAGTTAGACTGCCCTCGAGAAATATAAGGCCAGGCCTAACGCCTACGAGGATGTAACACTCTTTACGTTCCTTACGAGTTTTGAATATAGGAAGGGTAAAAACCCTTAGCCCCGGCCCAATGCTACTAATCGAATACTCTATTATATGCTAAGGTATTCTTTTCTAAAGTGTCTAGGTTACCTTAGAAAAGAACTAACTACATCTTTATAGATACTCTATAGTACCGACTAGCCCGGAGTACGAGGACTTCTACCGTATAAAGATCGCGCTCTACTATCCTTTTCGCACCTACCCGGTTCTTCCATACGACGGCTACGTAACGTAGGCTAACGCCTATCGTTGCTATTAGTAGGAGGAGCATAGCCACCCCTTTAACTATATAGATAAGGTCCTTAATAATCTAGATAAGGATAAGTTTAAGCCTAGCGAACAACGACCGGAGCGAAATGCCGGTAGTATCGAGTTACTTACTAGATAGACTATTTATCGAAATCTAGCCGCACGACGTAAGGATCCGGACAACCTCGGTAAACGGACTAATAACTAGCTATACGATTAGGACTTCTACGTTAGCACCTACTAGTAATAGCAGCCGCATAAGGACCTGCTAGCTAGATAGGAAATCGACATTTATTAATCTAGCTAGTAGGAGAAGGCTAAAGGTGCATATCCGAAGGAGTCGGAGGTGCCCTTCCAATTACTAGAGGTAGTAGATATGTTGTCTATCGAGCAACGTCTAGTATACGACGAGGTTATTAACTACTATAAGGCTAGTATTCGTAGTAGTGCTCCTCCGTAGCTGCTCTATAATGTCGACGGTCGGGCTAGTACCGGGAAGACATTCCTTATCTAAACAGTATTAGCCTATTTATAGGTGCGTATTTCTTTTCTAAAGCGCATCCGCCGCCTTAGAAAAGAACTCCGCGGAGTAAACCGGACTAAGGAGTCTAACATTTCTAGGTCCTATTACTGCATACTAGCTCGACTATTATCCGTGCCGCACTAACCGGCTCTACTACGTACGGCATCGACGGTAGCACTCTCTACTCGTTGTTTAAGCTTCCTATTAATTAGCCCTTCGAAAAGCTGCCCGCGGCCGCTACTAGAGAGATGTAGCGTTGTCTTAAGGACTATAAATACTTAATTATCGACGAGAAGAGCATAGTCAGCCTCGCTACCCTCTACTATATCGACCTCCGGCTTAAGTAGGCGTTCCTAAACGACAAGCTGTTTAGTAGCGTTAATATCCTTCTATTCGGTAACTTCTAGTAACTCGCTCCTATTAACGATAAGGCCCTATTCTTCGACGTACTAGGACGACCGCGTAAAGCTAGTACTTCGTTAATAGACGACCTACATAGCTTTTAGAAGTATCGTGCGTTTAATAAGTCTATTAAATTAACTATATAGTAGCGATAGCGTAGCGGTAGTACGGAGTTCGCTGCCGCCCTCGAAGGCCTTTATAATACGGAGGTTATATCCGAGCATTAGAGTACGTTATCCACTCGTTATAAGGTCCGTATCCCCGTAATTTCTTTCTAAGCTAGCTTTACCACTTTAGAAATTAATCCCTACTATACTTAGCGTGCTAAATCTCCACCTCTATAGTCGAATTTTAGTCTTTAGCATCCTATACACCGCTAATTCGAGGACGTAATACGCCTATATAGCACTAACGCCGATGCCGACGCCCTTAATCTTACTCGTATACGCGACAGCGGCTAGCCGGTGTTCTCCTACACTACCTCGAATAGCTATCCTATTACCGCCGAAGTTTCCGCGCCTAAGGCTAGATATTATAGAATCGCGTTAATCTAAGTATCGGCTATAAGCTAATAATCCTTTAGAACCTATAGACCGAGCGTAGTATCGTTAATAGCACCGAGTGCCGCCTATATAACATCGTATAGAAAGCGGGCTTATCGCTAATAGTAGATCTACCTAATTAGCCGTATTGCCTTCTCGTTACCGTTCTAAGGTCGCGCTACGATAGGCCCTATATCGAGGAGTACTTGTTCCGTAGAGATCGATACGCTATAATTCCAATATTTCGATTTTAGGTAGGGCGACAATTCTTTTCTATAGTGCTAATTACACTTTAGAAAGAAAATCTAATCCTACTAACAAACCGGCTTTAATAGAGAACGTTCTTCTATAAAGGCGAAACCCGTATACGTACTTAGTTCCCCGTCCGACTCGTATACGCTATTACTATCTATAAGGCATAGGGCATAACCCTCCCGTAGGTCGTCCTTAATATCTCTAATAGCCGGAAGAACGTGCCGCTATTCTACGTCGCTATCTCGCGTGTTAAGAAGCTAGAAGATCTACTATTCGAGGATACCTTTAATTTAGAGCGGCTATAGGCTAGACCTAGCAATCTCGATGTTATATAGACAGCTAATTGGAATAGACGACTAGCGTAGTAGGTAATAATTATAGGAGCCTATCGCGGTGTAGCTCGTAGCTAGCCGTTATTTACTAACGCTACTATCCGAACTCCTCGAGTATCGGTTTAATCTCCGCTTGATTCTTTTCTAAGGCAGTAGACGTACTTTAGGAAACAATTAGATAGAGGATAGGCAGTTACTTCTAGATATTACGAGGTGGAAACATTACGACATAGAAGTATAATAGGAGGGTAGAACGATAGATTCTTCGTCCGTCTTATAGCCCGAAGGCAAGCGTTTCGCTATTATTCTATATTAGTGCGGTCTTACATCGCTATAAAGTAAGATTCGAATGCCGCCGGCCTACTAGGCCCTAGACACAACCGCCTACGGGTAGATTCCTCTATAGGTAGTTACTATAGGTGCCGTTAATACTATACGCGCGCGAGTTAGCTTGGATTCTTTTCTAAGTAGTAACTAAATAAGGAGAGACCTACCTAGGGCCCGGCGGTAGCATAAAACAACGAGCGGCCTAGCCGGCTACTAGGTACAGTGCGCACGCCGGCGTATACTAGACGCTAAGTTCCTAGCGGCGCCTAACGTACGTAATACGGTAGCGTACGGCGTCCGTAGCCTAGCGCTAGCGGGTAACGGTATACGACTACTATACGCGCGCGAGTTAGCTTGGATTCTTTTCTAAGCAGCGACTACTACTTTAGAAAGGAAAGGGAGACTTACCTAGCGATCCGTTACCGTCGGGCGACGGTACTTAAAAGTACTACTTCCGAGTAGGTAGCTAACTAGGCGGGTAGCGGCGACGGGACTATATTAATATCTAGGTTAGCAATTGTTTTCTAAGCAGCGCCTACTACTTAAGAAAGAAAACACCTACCCGGCTTCGTCGTCTTTATTATTATTATCGTCGCCGTCGTCGGTAGCGGCGGGGAGGGGAAAGCTATAGAAGTAGGTTAGCAATTATTTTCTTAGCTACAATCGTTACTTAAGAAAAGAATTGCTTACCCGGCATTATTATTATCGTCGTCGTCGTCGTCTAAGACACTACGTAACGTGTTAGTTACTTACCTCGGCTCGCTCGCTCCTTTATAGTATATTAGCTATATAGCTCTTAAGTCTTTCTCTCTCTCTTCTTAGGTGTACTTACGGAGCGTTATAGGCTAGCGGAGTAGGCGTAGGAGCCGGAGGGGGGGGGGGGGGGGGGTACTAAATTAGCGGCACGATAGGTAGCTGTTAAGGAAGGCAAAGGCATAGCCAAGATATGGACCTTATCTAAG
>JALRMM010000220.1:0-15591 GCA_026122155.1 Zymoseptoria crescenta | reverse complement strand
CGTCGCTCGGGCGCCGCGGCCCGCCGGCCGGCCCGCGCGCCCGCCCCCCCCCCCCCCCCCCCCCCCCCCCCCCCCCCACTATAGTAGCGGCACGATAGGTAGCTGTTAAGGAAGGCTAAGGCATAGCCTAGCTCTGGACCTTATCTAAGGTCGTTAATAATACGTGGATAATACGACGCCGAGCGTAGCTACGAATGCCGCTCACGTAACGCATAGCCGTATATTATAAGGCACGCATGTGCAACTTAACAATAGCAAGAATTAGTTTTATTACTAGTGGGATCACTAGCTAGCGTTCTATACACTGCGATATCTTTATACTTCTTATAATTCTAATTCTTCTCTAAGAGCTAGACGAAGAAGTTAAAAAAAGGAAGAGGCCTAGGAAAGGATCGCGACTAGGCTTCGAGATTCTAGTCGATTCAAAGCGTGCGTCTCGTAAGCGAGGTAAGGTCGTCTCGCCTACGGGCGAGGTAATAGCCGATTTCCTCCTAGATAATTATGCGGACGTAAATGTCGTCTTATAATCTTTCGCACTAAAGCCTATCTCCACATTATCCCCTTCGTATGTCGCCTTAGGCTTACGTTATTAAATCAAAATTTAATGGTATTAATTAGTATTAATTGAAATTCCTCGCCTTGGCGACCGAAGGGTCTAAGGATAAAGGAGTTACTTCGGGCGTTTTAGTCTTACGACAACACCAACTTCTTACTACGTCGCTCGAATTTTGTTCCGACAACGTAGGCTCGTAGAGTAGGTTATTGCGACAGCGGCAATGTATATAACATTACAGTACGACGTTGTGTTGTTAAGATATCGATGGAAACGAAATCTGGTTTTGCCTAGCCGGCTTTCGATAGGTAACGGCTAGTAGAGCTACTAAACCTCAAAAAATAGATTCTCTTAATATCTATATGCGCTTATAGAGCCGAACGAGACGACTCGAATAGCTTCCTTAGTTAAGCGTATAAGGGTGTTGTTAGTGTTGCGTATAGCTATAGGGAAAATCGTCTATTTACTAGCATGCTAAGACTTCCCGATCCAGCCGCTATAAGTAGCCTCCCTGCATTTCTTCTACTAACTCTTTCACCGACTCTTCTACTACCTTCTCTAACCTACAAACACTAACATCGATCGCGCGACTTACTGCGCAAAGCCTATCGTGCTTAGTCTATGTTTATCGAGCCTACCTATCCTATGCGTACCTACCTATTCTATACGTAGCCACCTATTCTATACGCAGCCAAACTGACGAGATACTAGCTAGTCTTTGGAAGCAATCGAAGGCTCTACATAACCGTCCAGCGTAGTTATCTAGCGCAGTTATCCAGCGCCTATTCTATACGCACCTATTACTCGAGCCTCCTGTTCTATACGCAGCCAAACTAACTAGATATTAGCTAGCATCGGAAGCATCGCCCAGGTCTCTACTAAATCGTCCAGCTTAATCGTCCAGCACCTATCCTATACGCGTATAAACACTCAAGCTTCCTATTCTATACGCACGCAGATAGCTACTATAACCGACACTCGCATAGGCAGTATAGGCGATCCGGAGAGCGAAGAAGAAGCCGAGCTTCCAACGGTTAAGAACCTACCGGCGCAGTCCACTAGCGCATCGGTTACAGCGCCTACAACGCCTATATATAGAGTGCCTAAGTTAAGCAGTGCGTTATCAGATCTTAATACCGGAGATATCGACGAGCCCGGTAAGGAAGAGCCTAGTAAAGGAAAGCCTAGTAAAGGAGAAGAGGACTAGGAGACGGAGTCGGATAATATAGACTTTATCTCTATCGGTAGTAACAGCGATAGTAGTATAGATAAGGATCTCGGCGCATTAGATCTTGAGTTTAGCGAGGATAAACTCGAGGCTAAAGAGGAGGCTAGTGAGGCGAGTAACTACTCGCTATCCGATAAGGAGATCGCGTTCGGTAGAGACGAGGATAACGACTCGCCTATACTCTCCCGTTCTATACTCTCCCGCCCTACACGTAGTAGTCGAGATCGCCGTCGTAGCACGAGTTAGCCACGTCTTAGTAGCTCGGTAGGTCGTTAAGGTATAAGCTTCCGCCGTAGTAGCGACGCCGAGGAATATATACGCGAGCCGGAGACTATCGATACCGCCGGTAGAGGGAAAGGAGCTCCGGGCTACAAACGCGTAGCTCGTACGACTTAAGGATAGAAGATAAAGGCTATCTATAAGCTGCTCGAGGGTATAAAGATAACACCTCCTTAGTTCCTTAAGGCCTAGTATAGTAATCCGGGCAACAAGACTTATCGCCGCCGCATCCGAGGGACTTAAAAGACGTTTAGCCGCGAGATATTAGTTAGCGTTCGCGAGGTCCGTACTAAGCTAAAGAGATTAGTTAGCAAGAAGTTCTTCGATAAGTACGATCCGGCAAAGAGCATAGAGCCGATAGACATTAAGAAGATAGAGAGCGTAATTGCCAACACCGCGCCGACCTTTAATAAACTTATGCGCGAGCTGTTGCCGAACTAGAAGGTCCCGATAGGCGCTATTTATGCGTTCCACGGTAGAAAGGGTGTCTAAGAAAGCATGCGCAAGTACCTAGGAACTATAGCTACGATTTTGTGTCGCTCGATCGCATTAGTCGGTGCCTCTTGGTTTCCGAAGGCTATTGGATTGTTCTTAGTTACTAGCGACGTGGCTCGCCGTGTTGTAGACGTTCTATCGAACATAGGTGTGTCGACCTTATACCGTGGCATCCAGCGGCTAATAAAGAAGAACGCGGAGTAATAGATAAAGGCCTATCGTCTCTTCGGGAAGATAAACCGCCAGATCTTCTTTACGTACGACAACCTCGTCCAGATAGTTAATGCTAGCGCAGTTAAGACTGCCGGCAGTAGCACCGAGCTACTTAACATAACGACTTAGTACACGGCCGAATGTAAGTACATCCCCGAGGATAGACTAACCCAGGACATACTTTACTATAAGTGCTACTCGTCGCCGAGGACATTATCTAGAACATCCTACAAGATTAGGATAAGAAGGCTATAAGCTGCTTCCACATCGATCGCACGCTCGGCATAGTGTTTAAACAGGAACTAAAGCAGGTGTTCGGTAACTATAGAGATAGAGATAGAGATAGAGACGATAAGAGCTAGAGCTCGAGCACTAACGGCTTCGGCTTCGACTTCTCCAAGTTCGACAACTGGAATAAACTAGACCTATTAGAGGGCACCCTAAAGTGCCGGTTCCTATAGCCGACCCTTAATATCGTCGCGACTAAGCTAGGCGGTTAGAAGATCTTCTATGGCCCAATCTTATTTAACGATAAGGGATCTATTGCTAGCACGTATAGAGTCCTCGAGGACATCTTTAAGAAGGCAATAAAGTTTAAGCCCGGTCGCTTTAAGAAGTCCCTAATAATTATCTATAGTAACTAGATAACGATTGCTCGACTCCTCTTAGTTAGCCGCGAGAGCGTGGAGAATACCGACGACTACGACAAATTCGTATAGTTCGTGCCCAACCCCGGCTAGCTACACATTGCTATGAATTAGTCGTACACCCTCCTAGCTACCTACTACTCGACTAACGCCGAGAAGGAGACTCTCGCTTATTCGATTACCGGCGATGCATCGACATTCCCTTACGTTAAAGGAGTTAGCGACACTAAGCCCAAGTATTTCGAGCACTAGAACCTACTGTTTAAGTCCTTCGATAGGCGTGTTACTAGACTCTTCGAATAGGAGCTAATCGATATAAAGCTGTTAGACTTCACTTCTACGGCTAACCGGAAGCGCACTCCCCTCGATACTATAAAGGTCGCTGTCGCTAAGATAAAGCTAGAGCAATACTTTAACGCCGTCCATAATATCCAATAGAAAGTCTTCTTAGCTTAGGCGTACTCCGGTAAGGGTAGTGTCCATAATCCGGCGTTCACGACTATATGTCGTATGCTCCAGTCGATCGAAGACTTCCTGACTATTAAGATAGCGATCCGCAAGATAGATATCGGTTACCTCGAGCGGATAATTAACTACCTTATCCTATCGTTCCTTGGTCCCGAGCGCTAGAATTACGGCAATTAGATAATCTACCTACGCTAGTTATTGAAGGCTAGTATACCGGAGATAAAGCGTGCGATTATAGCCACCTAGGTAGTTAACCTCTTAGGTAAGACTAGCAAGGGTGTCGGTACCGATAAGCAGTAGGAGCTTAAGAACCTCGCGTATAAAGAAGGCTTCCGTAGCATTAGCAACTCGACTTATAATGTCCACGCTACGATCTAGCGCAAGGCCCTTAATCGCAAGGCTACCCGTTAAGGTCGCCGTACAATAGAGCAGGGCATCGGCACTAAAGGCACTAACTACTACACGGCTAAGAACACCCTAGTCGACGTCCACACCTTAGCTAAGAAGGTCCTAGCAGCTGGCCTTACAGTTCGATAGACCGCTCTAGTTAACACCGGTGTAGGTGTTTTAGATAATGTTATACAGCTAGGAATCGAGCGAATAAGGGCGAGACTCGATACATTTAATGCCGCTAACATGCAGTTCGCTAATCGCATTATAAACAGCTCGAATAACGCAGTAGTCGCTAGATTAAATGCACTCGATAGAGCAGACAACGTCCTTCGCGCTAGAGGTAACGATCTTAGAAACCCTACTACCGGTCTTACGATAGAGGACAACAATAGCTTCTACACGATCGACTAGTACGCATAGATGTATGTAGAGACGCATGCGATGGACATAACTAGTGTAGATTAAGCATAGCCGGCGAGTAAGTGCGAGTCTGCTAATTAAGGGCATGCTAATTAAGGGTATGCTAATTAAGGGCATGCTAATTAAGGGCATGCTAATTAAGGGCATGCTAATAACCGGTGTGGATTGAGCATAGCCGGCGAGTAAGTGCGAGTCTGCTAATTAAGGGCATGCTAAGTGCGAGTCTGCTAATTAAGGGCATGCTAATTTAGCTAAACGAGTAAGCTCCTTTTCTATACGCGAGTACGAGCTGTTAGTAATGGACATATCGATCCGACTGGCCTATTCTGTACTTAGCTAAATAAGTAAATGTCCTTTTCTGTACGCGGGTGTATTGTTAGATGCTATTGTCGAGGGTGAAGTAGGTAATGTAAGAGATATTGTAGCGGTTGTCGACAATACGAGATTTTCGTAGAGTAGCCGATAAAACCCCTTTATCGTCGTTTGTTATTCTCTCTTCCTCGTAGCAACAATAGCATAAGTAGCAGCACTACTACTACTACATTATACGTCGCTCCTCCTATCTAGCCGTTTCTTCTTTTTTTTTTTTTAATTATTATTATTACAACCGCCGCCGCCTCTACTATGTCGTACTTAGGCTTTAGCGTGTCGCTTCGGTAGCGTAATGCTTCGGTATAGAGCTTCTTTAACATCGGAGTCTAGCTAACAGCTAATATTATATTAAGAGCACCCTCTTCTTCTCCGGCCGCTCCGCGCCGCGCGACTGTACTATTACCGTCCTGTTGTAGTAGTAGTAACAACAATAGTAGTAGCTACTACCTCTGCCTCTACCGTAGTAGTAGCAGCTATAATAACAATAGCAGTAGTAGTAGCAATAGTAGCACGACGACGACGACGACGACGACGACGACGACGATAACGAGGACGACGATAACGAGGCCGGTAGGCCGCTCTTCTTCTCTCCGGCTCCTTCTCCCTCTCCTCCCTCCTCGCTAGAGCGCGAGCTAACTTAGTCGGCTTCGCCTAAGCAGCACAACCTATAAGTCCAAAGTCTATAGCCTTGCTAAACAATAACTAACTTTATAATGTAGCCCGGCTACTACTACTACTACTACTACTACTACTACCGCCGCTACCTCCGCCTCCGCCTCCGCCTCCGCCTCTAATACCCTTCTCTCCGCCCTCGCTACTACTACCTCCCCTCGCAAGGGTCCGACTAGTCTACGGACCAAATACTACCTACCGGCGCCGGCGCCTAGCGCCTTCTACGAGGAGGCGGTGCCCTCTACGGCGGACTAGGCTGCATAGTAGCAAGATAGGGCAACCTAAACATAGAAGAACAACTTGCGTCGGTTAACGCATATTAGACGTATTTACGAGACGGATACCGGTACGCCGGAGGTGGCACCTTATAAGGCATGCCGGGATAAGGGCACTCCGTACGCTAAGTATACGAGGAGGGGGCGCGGCGATTTTAATAGATTGTTTAGTAAGAAGAACACCTACGGTGCTTGCTGCTTCCGTAAGCACCTAGAGTAGTGTGTATAAGTGCCTTCGGGCGGTAGATTAAGATAAATTAAGATTAAGATTGCGGCTTCGTTACATTGTCTAGTATCTCCTTCGTAATCTGAAGTTTCTAGTCTCTCTTACGATGCTCGTTATCTACGGTCGTAGAGTCTACTACCTTCGTAAAACGACAAAGTCCACTAGCTCGAAGCATAAAGTCTACTAACTCGAAGTCCAAACGCTAAAGTCCGACGGTTAGTAAGCCGTCCGACGGCTAGTTATAGAGAAGGCTAGTCGTGGAGAAGGCTAGTCGTAGAGCAAAACGATCAAGTCCGACGGCTAGTAATAGAGCAAAACGATAAAGTCCGATAGCTAGTAATAGAGTAAAACGATAAAGTCCGACGGCTAGTAATAGAGCAAAAGACTCCCCTACCTTTAGGGCAGGTTATAGAAACCCGAAGGTTTGCTTTCTCGTAACCGGTAACAGTTAGCGCACGAATGTACATATCCCTTTTACTAAGTTCTAGCATACATTTCCGGTCGAACCGGATTAAGGGCGGCTTAGTTAACAATTTCCCGAGGGGTCCAGTACTACGAGTATCGCATATTAGAAGGACTAAAGTAGAAATAAATAAATAAGCGGACTGGAGCGGACTAAGCGGACTAGAGCGGGCTAGTGCCAGACTAATAGAAACAACTATAGCTACTCCTTACGGGAGCGAAGCTAGCGGGCGGAATCCTAAGAGGACAGCGGAAAGTGGATCCAACTTAATTAAGAGCGAAGAGACGAAGTAAATAACTCTAGCAGCAGATGTTTAGTAGCATCTAACAGTAGCACCTAATTTACTCGTAAAATGCAATAGCGAGGCCGGATTATTTAGGCTAATACCAAACCCTATTAAGGAAACCGAAAGCGAGGCCGGGTTATTCAGGCTAACACTAAACCCTGTTAAACAGGAATCTAACAAACATGTTCATTTACCCGTCCCAAGGCGAATGCCTAATAAAGGCATGTCGATGCGAGGTAGAATAGGCTTCTAATCTCGCACGCACTACTATTAAGCTATGCCGTCTTCTAGTAGCTAATTAGTTAACGATTAGATGCCCGCGTTAAGAAACAGCAGTATATAAAGGTATAGAGATGTAGCGGCGGTAGCGGTATAGGGCGAGGACGGCGGCGGCAGTAAGGTCCGAGGCAGTCGGGTAACTATACACTTGTTGCAGGTATTTAATAAGCTAATAAGCAGGCGAGTTTAAGTGCGGCATTCGACGATTTGAGGCTATTCGCGTTCGTTCGTTCGTCGCCGTAGCAGTAGGTAATGTCGATGCAGCGGCTAATAGTCTAGTAGGTAATACTAGGGATTAATTCCATAATACGCGAAATTAGCGTATTACGGAATTAACTAGCGTATTACGGAATTAATTAGCGTATTATTATATTAATTTCCCAGCCTAGAGCTAGTAATTCTTCTCGACAATAGCAGAGATCTAGTAACTCTCCTCGACAATACGAAGATTTAATAGCGATCGCTCTAGATACCGTCTAGTCGTCGACAATAGTAGAGAATTCGACTACAATATAATAGAATCGCTACGGCGGCATGTATTATTCCGCATCCACTACCTTCCTTTCTTCTCGTTCTGTTACGCACTAACACGAGCTCGCCTTCACCGCTATTACTAACACTAAGCAAGATGTCGCGCCCTTCTCCTCCCTTTAAAGACATCGACATAGATGCATTGCTAGACGATATAGCCGCATATACCGATTAAGAAGCTCCGCGTGCTACTAGCCCTACTTAGCGCCCTTCTCTGCCTTCGCCGTTACTAGCACTAGCACTAGCACTAGCACTACTAAGAGCTCCTACTCCGGCTACTAGCCGTCTTTCTTCTCTACGCCGTCCTGCTCTTCGCCGCTATAGCAGCCTATAACCCTCCTCCGACCCTTTCGAGTTTGTCGTGCCCTTAGATAAGGAAGAGGAAGAGGAAGAGGAAGACACTCCGCGTACTCCGGCACTAACACTAGCACTAGCTCCGACTCCGACCCTAAGTAAACGTAGACCGAAGGCTAGTAGCCGCAACAAAGGTACTACCCTATATTAGCTATAGAACACTACGAAGTAGGTGTACTATAGATTGTCCGTTACGCCGGCGGTATGTTTAATCTAGCTCTTTAATTAACTCCGAAGCTAACATCCTTCTAGATATAGGATCGCACGAAGGATGCTCGTAAGAAGTTCTTAGTGCACGTTGCTCGGATTAAGGAGACTAGTAATAGAGTAATCGCTCCGCGATACGCTCGCTATAAGAAGATAGGGTTTGCGATGTGTCGGCGGTATACGGAGGATATAGCAAAGATAACGAATGTAAAGCGTTATGCTCGCTACATCTATAACGGCAAGCCGTGCGAGTAGATAGGTCCGTCCGTCCTTTGAACAATATAGTCTCTTCTCGATCTAGTAGTCTCTTAAGTCTTTCGGTGCACTAATCGGCTCTCTATCGTCTTAAGTCTAATTACACCTTCCCGTACTACCTAGATTAGGTCCCTACGAATCGCTTCCTCTTTCTCCTCGATTCCGACAGGACGTGTATAGCTCGCTAGCAGTTACTAAGGCAAATAGCCGACTAGAGCCAGAGTGGAGGTCGATATACCTATTCTATACGCTAGTAAGAAGATCCGTCCCATTCTATACGCGCCCGTATAGAATTCGAATTAGAGGTTTTGCTATTAGCGGAGATTCTAGAAGGTGCAGTTCGGTCGCTATATAGTCCACAGTCGGTATGCTTTATCGCATCGCTATACGTCGTAGAAGGGTGTTGTATACCTTACTCGAGAGGAAGTTATAGAGGCGTGCTTAAAAGTACCCGCAAAAACGTTATATATACGTAGGTCGGATATTGCCGCTATCGCTTCCTTCCTCTATGCTATAACAGTAGGATTAATATCGCGATCTACAACATACACGACATTACGACATATACGGCATTACGACATATACGATACGGGACTGGACTAGACTTAACTAGACTGGACTTAAAGCACGTAATTCGATCGCATAACTTTTGCGACGCTGCTACTTATGCGACTATAGCGAGATCGAATTATAAGGCTACGTATAGAATAGGAACACTAATTTCCACTATCCTCTAGGCTATCCTCCACGCCGAATTAGCGTTATCGATAGCTACGATAAATCTTAGCGACTCCTTAAACCTCCTTAGCGACTTCTTAAACCTCCTCCACCTTGTTAGACTTAGCGACGACTACTACGCTTGCGAGACGGACTGCCTAATAGACTGCCTATGCGACCGGCCGATAGGTTGCTATACTAAGTTGCTCCTTCGAGCACGGTACGCGATAGAGTACGCTCTCGGACTGGGCGTCCGGTTGGGCTAGCGATAGGGCTAGCGGATTAAATAGTAGCAGTAGCAGCTGGACTAGGCTAGACAACCGGAGAGGCGATAGGAGAGGGGACTGGGGTAGTAGTAGGGCTAGAAACGAGACGATCTTCGCGTATAGCGCTATACTAGTCCGCGCCCTCTTAGATAGTACGAGATAGCGTACGAACGCGACCGGTGCGACTAACTTAAGTTGCACACGCCTTAGCCAATAAATTATTAGCTAGCTAGCCGTTAATGTTAATGTCCGAGCCGAACGGTTGCTCTATAGTAGATAGACCGCTTTCAAGGTTAACTCGCTTGTCTAGTCGCTTTAACGATAGGGTCTATAGAGGCTATACGCCGCTCGTATTACGCTTGTTACCGCCTACTAGACCTACAATACCCGTCCTACCGCGCCCGCGCTCCCTATTTTAGCGGTTATTCGTAGTCGCGGTACGAACGAACACGGTAGCCGTAGATAACAGTTAGTTCGATTCCTATAGGCGCTAGCGTTATTACTAGAGCGTACGCTATACTAGAGTCGGTAATAGCGTCTTCTCGATAGCTAGCTACTTCTTCTTTACACGAGCGGCAGCGAGTTCCTTCTTACGGTTGTCGAACTTCTAGTTAACCTCCGGAGCTAGACGGTTCAGCCGGTTTACTAGCTTCTTGAAACTAATTAGCTTCTCGCGGTCGCTACTACTAAGGCTATGCTAAGTTAAGAACACCGTTACTTTCTCCTTTAGATTAGCAGCGGTAAGGCAACTATTATTATACGTCCTTATAGCGTCTGCTCCTTCGTTAGAATTAGGGTCCTTAACAGCGTTACAGATCGAAGGAAGCTCCTTCGTATCGCAGATATCCCAGAGCTACTCGTTGCTTAAAATTACACTCTATAGGACGGTAAAGCGAAGGTTGCCGTGTAGATCCTTAAAGTGTAGAGCGGCGCGGTTAGTAAACTACTCTTAGAGTAGCTTTATAGCGTAGAAGGATCGAGTGTTAGCTCGTAGTGCGGACCTGGACTTTAGCGGAAGAGGTACACTATCGATGTCGATCTCTACGATGTCTAGGAGCTTTGGATTGTAGTAGCTGTAGCACTTATCGGTTCCAAGCACGGTCGCATTAGCTAGATACATCTTCTTCTCCTTACTATACTACTTAAGGATAACGACTCGGAAGCACTGTCGCTAAGCCTAAATTAGATAAAGCTAGGCGTTCCAGACACGACGGATAATTATCGGTTAGCTGTCGCGAAGGGCTATTATAGGCGTAGTCTAGTCTAGGAGCGGCTTTGACTTCTTCGGCTGCTTGCCCTTACTAGATAGATTATCGTCGATATACTCGCTATCCTCCTCGTCGCGATCCTCCTCCAAGTCAATTACGCCTTTACGATCGCTATCGAACTTATTAGTAGGAGTCTCTACATAGCCTAGCCCTAGTAGACGAACCGGCGCACCGGCGACGACATCTAGCTCTACCCGACGATACCTAGTGCCGAGAGGAAGAGCGTCGATACGAGTAATACGGGCATTATCGACAGTCGCACCCTTACGACGTAGTAGGATCGATTCGTAGTTAGAGTTCTCTAGCACGTTACGCATGCGATTATCGAGGTACTACGGTAGATATAGGACGGCGATAGACTACTTAGTAAGAGCGCAACCTCCGCGGCCAAGTCGCTACATAATGTCGTTAATGTCCTTCGTAATGGAATTGCGTAGCTAAACGACGAACTTAACGTCCGGGAAGTTAGTGCCTATAGCGACTGCTAGTGTGCCCCATAGGATGCGGATGCTGGATGCTGCGCCAACCTTCTTGAATTCCTTATATCTCTAATCTTGATCCTTTACCGCGACATAGCTAGTATAGAAGGTAACGATCTTCTCGACGTTATAGCTACCTTACGCGCCGTTGCGGGTGTACTTCTTAGTCGGATCCTGGATATCCTTCGTTATCTCTACTAGCTACTACCGAAAGCGCTCGACGGCCTTATTAACGGAGCCGTAACTATCGATAAAGTAGAGGGCCTTATCGATGCGATAGGGTGTCGCGAAGCCGGTCTCGCTATCGACTATGTTCTTTAGCAACCAATATAGCATATTCCACGACTTACCGAGTACGCCTTAGGGGATGTTCTTAAGGATGTATGTTATGTCCGGTCGGTCGATGCTTCCACGGACGATAGTAGTACGGAAGGGCTAATTACTAGTAGTGCGGATGCTAGCTATCGCCGACGCTTTCTCGAGAGTCTCTTTAGACAGGGTGGCCGATATAGCGATAATAACCGTGTCGTCCCTTATTAGGCGACGAGTAGCTATTAGCTTACTATATCTACGTATGGAGTTAGCACTCGGATTCTCGGTTAATAAAGAAGGATAAGGATAAGGACAACGAGAACTTACTCTATCCGAAACTACGCACCCTACTTATAGACGAGGTGGAACTTATTAATCGCCAACATACTAATGCGAGCGCTATAGTTACGGATAACCGCACGTATGCCTTTAGTCGCTATCTGTTTAGGGCTGAGGAAGACATACTAGTACTCGCCTTTGCGAATCCGGTCTAGTATGCCGGCTTCGAACTTCTTATTCTCGGAGGTAACATTATAGACGTTAATAAGAGGCTTACGAGTCGGCTAAGTCGCTTCGGTCCCTTCGCCTCCGGACTAAGGCTACGCCTAGATCTAACTAAGATAGCGAATTGCGCGCTCTATATTACCCTTCTACTCCTTACTAAGTCGATTAAGCGGGACGACCTAGAACACTATTAAGCTAGTTAACATCGCGTAGGCCTAGAATACTAAGCTCTTGCCTCTACTAGTGCACTCCGCAATTACGACATCCTTTAAGCCGAAGATCGCCGCATGCAAGCAGTCGATCTAAAGGTCGGACGGCTTAAAGCCTTTATTTAGATAAAGGATGTTTAAGCACTAAGTTAAGCTAGCCTCGATAATCTACCGGTGGAAAGGAATAGCCGCGAACGACCGACCTACATCCTATACTAAGATCTATAGCTATTCTATCGACATAACCGGCACCTACGCTAGGCGATCCTTAAAGTGTTGCTCCCAGATTGCCTTGTTCGTCTTCTCTTCCTCTTCCGGTAGCTTAATGCTTTCCCTTAACCCTACGCTCTATACTAGTTAAGTGCGGTCGATAGCCTTGCGCCCTAGCAGCATAGCCTTAGCATGCTTTTATTATACCTTGCCCTTCTTCGCCGCTTCGGCGCGATTCTTCTTCTCGGTTTTCTAAGCCTTAGCCCGCTGCTTCTTAGAGCCTATAGGTAGCGCTATAGTAGACGTAGTCGGTAGTTGTGTAGATGTCGATATCTCGATGTCTCGATATGTCGGGAAGTCGGTTAGGTATCTATTAACTAGTTAGTTTAAGGGCTACGTATAGAATAGGTGCGCTCGACTAGAGGGTACGTATAGAATAGGTGCGCTCGATAGAGGGTGCGTATAGAATAGGTGCGCTCGATAGATGCGTAGAAGGGGTGGTTGTCGGTAAAATAATTAAAGGCTAAAAGAGATAGAACATTCGAGGTAGAGGGGAAGCAAACGGAATGGATTAGTTATCGTACACGTCCAACGTCCAACGGGAACGGCTTCCTACCTACGCACGTTACGTAGGACTGGATAGCCGGATTAATTATTCTCCGTACTAGTGTTAGTGAATGTGGACGTGAAAACGCCGTTGCTATCGGGTGTCTTCTAGATCTGGACCTGGAACACCTAGAACATATAGCTATACGACAGACAACACGAGCGCGTCCGATAGATAATGGACATAATTAATTATCGTGTTACTGCTAGCGTATAGAATGGGATCTTCTTACTAGCGTACAGAATAGGTACATAGCCTGCACATAACCTGGATTCGTCGAAATACAGTACACGGCTATCCGGACACCTCTACAACATGCACAATTAACATATAGACACTACTACGATCGACTAGGATTATTTCGTAGGTTACAACACCTCGTCGTCGTTGCATTTAGGCTGGATTTGGGGCTAGCTTAGAGACACCTATAGAATAACCGAGCAACGCCGCAGCGCAACAGCGACACTTAGAGGTGTTTCTACGTGCAATATTTGCCTAGGCTACATTGTCGTAGTTCAGGCTACATGTTGCACGTCGTCGTCTTAGTATACACTTCGGAGGTAGGCTAAAAATGTAAAATTTGTATAATAGAAGACCTTCCGTAGATATCGCATTTCTATGTTTATTAACTATTAAATTGTTTACATATATTAGTCGTATGCATCCCTAGAACAGCTTTTTCGCGATAGTCCATACCTATTGTAGTAGTAGAGCTGTTTTTAACTATGTCGATTCCCTTACCAAACATCGTAAGAAGGAAAACGGCCGAAGTAACTCCTTTGTCCTTAGGCGCTTTAAGAAAGCCTGCCCTCCTCCGAACTAATCCCAAAAGAGTAATAGTAATAAAAAGGAAGGAAGGTAGTAGTAGTAGGCAAGAACTTAAAGCGACGGAGAAGGAGGTAGTACTAAAGTACGGTTTGGAGCGCATTAAGAACGCTACGCTTCTATACGTGGGTATATACTAGGGGAACAAGGGCACTAAGAGCTATTGTTATAGTGCGTACAAGATTCGCTTAAGGCTCGTAGACTCTAAGCAATTAGTTCGCACCTCGGAAGCAATCTTCTACGCTATTAACATAGAAGATAAGGCCCTTATTCTCGGTAACCTATAGAGGGCCCAGAATAGTGTACTAGTAAATAGCGCACGTAACTAATAGTTGTACTTAACCGAGTCGTAGGGCATAGACATACTAGAAGCATTCTAGTTTATAGACGACTTAAAAAGAAGCGATAAGGTCTATATAGTAACTATTCGCCAAGTCGAGATAGATACGGGTACGGCTATTACTATCGAAGGACTCCCTAAGGAGTATAAAGATTTTAAAGACGTGTTCGTAGGTTCTAATTAGGTGCTAAGCAGGCTACTAACAGATATAGAGCATACGATCGACCTCGAAGAGGGCAAGAAACCCCCCTTTAAGGCGATGTACTATTAGTCCTAGACCGAGCTAAAGATGCTCGAGGAGTACATCTAGAAAGCCCTTAAGCATAGGTGGATCTAGCGGTCCACTAGCGAGGCGGGTGCTCCTATCCTATTCGTCCCTAAGAAGGATAGTACCGTTCGCTTATACGTGGACTATCGGGGATTAAACGCGATTACGCTAAAAAACCGGCATCCGCTACCGTTAATTAGTAAGACCCTCGATCGCCTATAAGAGTATATGTATTTCACGACTATTAACTTAAAGGATGCGTATTATCGCATCCCGATTAAGTAAGAGGATCGCTAGAAGACCGCATTCCGTATACGTTATAGTTACTTCGAGTACTTAGTTATGCCTTTCGGCTTAACTAATGCTCTAGCGACTTTTTAGGGATATATTAACCGCGCCCTAAGTGGGTTAGTTAATTAGATTTGTGTAGTATACTTAGATAATATCCTTATCTATAGTAAGACACGTAAGGAACACGTGCGAGCTATAAGAGAGGTACTTACGTCACGAAAATCCAAAACGCGAGTCCAGCGATTTTGCGAGTCGCGGGCAAGGCTAGCAAGTCGCGTACGAGCCCAGCGAGTCGCACCTGAGTTACCAGCGAGTCACTAGTAAGTCGACCGAGCCCAGTAAGTCGCGTAAGTCGACTACGAGGTAACTACGAGGCCGGTCGCTCGTAATATATATATATCAAGTCACTACCGAGTCGCGCGTTGTTCTTTATAGTCTACATAAAGTCGCGTACGAGCCCAGCGAGTCGCACCTAAGTTACTAGCGAGTCACTAGTAAGTCGGCCGAGTCCAGCAAGTCGCGCAAGTCGACTACGAGGCAACTACGAGGCCGGTCGCTCGTAATATATATATATCAAGTCACTACCGAGTCGCGCGTTGTTCTTTATAGTTAACATACTTGACTATTGTTTGCGCCAACGACATCTACTAGTTATTCGTAGCACGACTACTTACTACGA